>JAAMPC010000046.1:0-146890 GCA_016771965.1 Brassica carinata
ATTTGTGTACCCTTTGACAAGGGAGGTCTAGGTTTCAGAGATCTTCATAACTTTAATATGGCCCTTCTTGCGAAACAACTATGGAGACTTCTGCATCATCCTACCTCCCTACTAGCCCGCGTCCTTAAAGGCAGGTATTATCGGCATACTAGTCCAATGGAGGTAAAAACATCAAACTCCCCTTCATATGGGTGGAGAAGTATTTTAGCGCGCAAGACTTACTCAGAAGGACTGCGGAAAACGATTGGTTCAGGTTACAACACCGGTGTGGATAGATCCTGGATCCCAACCATTCCAGCTCGGCCGGCCAATGACAGTGGGGTATACCGGAATGAAGAATTGTTCGTAAGTCATCTTATTGATCAATCCTCCAAGCAATGGAGAGTAGAGATGCTAGAGGCTCTGATAGATCCGGGGGACATCCCGTTGATACAAAGTATTCGTCCTAGCCATGTTTTTAGAGATGATGGCTCTTGTTGAGTCATACCAAGTCGGTATGTACTCAGTAAAGTCGGGATATAAGCTAGCAACTCAAATGAAAGATGTGAACCTTGAGGTTGTCAAAGAGCAGTATAAACCCTCACATGCTCGATTTGGAAGTTAAAAGCACTAGGAAGATTAAGCACTTTCTTTGGCAAGCGTTATCGGGGTGTCTTGCGACTTGTAGCCGTTTGGTGGACAGACATTGTGGAAATGATCGATCATGCCCCAGGTGCGGAGATGAAGAAGAATCAGTCAACCATCTCCTGTCATTCCCTCCGCTACAAGCATGGGCTTTATCCAATATACCAGCTGCTCGGGGTTATTCGAGAGAATCTCTTTATGAAAACTTTGACTACCTACTCTACGCCAAGAAGAAGATCGGCGCTCGAAAATATACGCTAGGTTCCCATGGATTGTATGGTTCATATGGAAAGCTAGGAGCGAGAAAATTTTAACGGCAAGCAAATTAACCCTCCGGATCTGATTTTACATGCGGCGAGAGGAAGAAAACTCGGGTAGCACAAGTGATTGCGGAAAAGGAAGTTAATAGAAAGCCAACACTCAATCGTGGAAACATAGAGAACGAGTCAATACTACCAAGATGCCAAGTGGATGCATCTGGGTGGCGAGTCGAAGGTTTCGGAGGAGGTTTTGTCTTTGACACAGGCGGGGAATCATTTATATGGTTCCATTGGTATGAATCGGTACTCTCTCTATGCATGCGAGTTTAATATCTTGCTCTATGCAATGAAAAATTCCTACAGCTAGGAGTTACATCGATGTCCTTTGAATCGACTGTCTTCACTTGTCAAGCTGATTAACGATCTGAAGATTGGCCAGCAATGGCTTGAATGGAATGAATTCCTTCATTTATCATCATCCTTCACAGATTTTTCTATTTCTTTCATTGCTAGAGAGCATAATGTAGGCGGATCTCCTTGCTAAAGGAGCCCGCTTGCAAAACTCTATTTTCTCCCATGTAAACTTCGGAAATTCGGGATGGTTAGCTCGAAGCTAACCGAACCTTCCAGAATTAATAAAGCATGGTGTTGGTTGTCAAAAAAAAAAAACCACGTATTTATTTGATTTATGAATGAGACTTTATAGGAAGGCGAAATAAAAACTAGGGATCAGACTCATCCATGTTAAGTTTTTTTTTTGTAAATGATCCATCGTTAAGTACGTTACACTTGTTTATTTGTGTTTGCTTGTGTGTTATGTATTTTGAGTGTCACGTAAACTTCTTCGAAACTAAAGGGGTAAACTATCCTTGTGATTTCAATCAACAGATTTGTCATTCCACGTGAAAATAATGCGATCCATCTATTCATGTGACTCCTTTGTCCCTCAATGAACTATATGATGCAGCATGGATCCATGTGCTTAATTATTCATCTACTTTTGTTTTGTACATATATATAAGCTCAATTTTATGAACACTTTCACTTTGATCCGTAGAGACAACGCATATTTTATCAGTCATATAATTATTTACTTATTAAGCTATGTCATGATTCCTATATCAAATTGAGAAAGTCCAGTCTTCAGTCCAGAGTAGGTATATGATGCATCTGAAAAATTACGTCTCACTATCAATGAAAACGTTTACATTGTTCAAACATACGAAAGGCGGATTGTGAATAGTAAAAGTATTTATACAAGATTAACATGACTCTTGTACAATGGTGATATGCACTAATAAGAAATACAATAGTCCATATTTATAAAAATAAAAATTAAATTTTGGTCACTAAGCTAACATGATCATTTGACCGGTACACACTATGTAGGATACATAATGTAAGGTAAGAATGTGAGTTAATATGGTATACCTATGATCTTGCAAATCATTTTTTTGTGTAACAAAGTTGACATTAGGGCTGGGCATTTTATTCGTTAAATTTGATTCGATTTGTTATTCGTTTCGATTCGATCCGAAAAATCCGGATATCCGTAAGTCTTCGAAGCAAAGAAAATATTAAAAATCACTATCCGTTAAAACGAAGCAAATCACAAATACTAAAAAAATTAGAGACAAATATCCGATCCGCTCAGACTTTTATATAAATAGTTATATATCTATAGTTAAATAGAGTTTTTAATATATAATCTTATATAATTTTATTTATAAAATTACTTGTAAAGATATAATATGAAGAAAAGATTTATAAGATTTTTAGAAAAAACTACAATTCTTCTTAAAACATTTAACTTATAAATTTTTTTTAAGAATTTATAAATAAACAGTTTTATTAATGTTTTACTTTATCTTTTATAAGAACAAATTTGTATAACATTTTCAGATTTATTTGTATTAAACATAGTGGAAAAAATATCCGTAAATATCCGTGAATATTCGCAAATATCCATAAATTTTCCGGATATCCGTAAAATCAAATATCCGTATTTTTCCAAAGCAAAGCAAATCGAAAAATTAGATATCCGTGAAGTCCGAAGCAAATCACAAATATTGAAAAATACGGTAATATTCGATCTGTATCCACCCCTAGTTGACATACACAAGTTCATCGGCGCAAAATGAATAGTAGAATACTACAAAATGGCTAACCTAACTAGGATCAGATTTCATAGAATTGATATTTTGCCGTAAGTATTCAAGCCCAAACTCAAGCCCAAACTGAAGTATTTATACTGTAGTGTACGTGTAGAGTAGAGCTTAGGTGCTGCATGCGCGTCATTCATGTCGACAAAAAGTAGATCATCAATTAATATAAGCTAATTTATAAGAACATGATTCATAAACGACAATATAAATATCTTAGGCTGCTCTTCTGGCTCCTACTGATACATAATTAATAGTGGTACTTAAACAATTAAGAAACTGATGTTAGGTGTGGGATTAACCAAAAGTATATATATATAATTAGTGGATTCTACAATACTCCAATTCATATATTATTATAATTAGTGGAGTATAATAATCAATTCATTTATTCTAGGAAATTAAGTGGGAAAGAATCTAATACGATAGCCAATGTGTTTCGACATAGGAGACAGATTGTTGTCTCGTGGCAATTTCTAGATCTCTTATTGTAAACAATGAACCTAATGATCCGAGAACTCCATCACGCTTCTAGAGCAAGCGTGTCTTTGGATTATAATTAGTGTATATTGATTAATTTGCTAAGTATATGGACTAGTATCTTACTTTTGTTTATATCAATAATTACTCATTAGTGGCCTAGTGCGCCAGAAATGTTGTTCCCTTTCTGAACTCATCCCATGTGACAAACTCGACGATTAATACTTTAAAGATATGACTACAACCTATCCTATGGATACATGTGAATATACTTGATTGGAGTTGTGACAATATATCGTATTTTTCCTTCCTAAAAATATCAAATATTGCGCATCGAATTAAGACCCAATCAGGATGATACAATATTGCCTACCCAGACTAACCAAACGTATCATTTGATTAGAAGCTTGCTCTCAATAAGAAGTGGTATTAACTATATTGTCTATATATGATGTTGTAACTCATTTCGATGGCCTATATTAAGGTTTGAGAATCTGTATGGTATCATAATTGATCATTACTTTTTCTCATTATAGATATTACTCCGCCATAAGCATATAATTAGTAAATATATAACCTATATATTCGTTATGTTATGTTCTTATGTGAAACTACTATGTCAGTATGTTACTAGCTCGTGACTTGATCTTATTGTTGATAAGACTTTGTTCATTAAGTATTTTTTCAATCAAAGCCGATATTATTGGATAGGGATGTGCACGGATCTAATATTAGCATATTTTCAGTATTTTTGATTTGCTTCGTATTTTACGGATATCTAATTTTTCGATTTGCTTTGCTTCAAAAAAATACAGATATTCGGTTTTTCGGATATTAGAAAATTTATGGATATTTACAAATATTCACCGATATTTACGGATATCTTATCCATTTCGTTCAATACAATTAAATATAGAAAATATTATACAAATTTATTTTTAAAAATATTTTTACATAATATAAAAATAAATTAAAAATTAATGAAATTATTTATTTTATAAATTTTTAAAATTAATAAAATTTTCTTATAAAGCAAATATTTTTAGAAAAATGTAGTTTTTTATAAAAAATTATATTCTATTCTTAATATAATATTTTATAAGTAGTTTTATAAATAAAATTATATGTTAGAATAATAATTATATAAGATTATACATTTAAAACTCTATTTAACTATATATATATATATATATGTATAAAAATTGGAACAGATTGAATATTCGTCTTTAACTTTTTAATATTTGTGATTTGTTTTTGTTTTTAACGGATATTGATTGTTACTATGTGTTTTGCTTCGAAGGCCAGTGAATGTCTAAATTTTTGGACCGAATCAATATGAATAACGATCGGATCAAATTTAATGAACAAAATGCCAGCGCTATTATTGGATGGCACCGCCGGCTTGTTCACATTCCACAAGACTAGATGGTTAACAAGAAATAAAGAAAATGGAGTAAAACTAGGGGGAGACTTGACTGAGCAGATTCGATAAAATGGGCCCCATAAGAATCAATTTTGAATCGGACGATTGCGAGACAATGTTGTTACCGATACACAAATGTGAATTAGACAGTGGTAGATTGACCTGGTTCTATAAGTCAAGCACTGCTCTTTAGAGGCGTACGTGTCGCGATATGCCAAGTATTGGGAAACACGTGTGTCTACTGTTATCTCGAGAAGAATAAATACGCATCTATTAAAATAAAATCAAGTAAATTTATCCCAGCAAAATCGTGATTTATATTTTTTGAAACTAAACTCTAATATTCTTTGTGTGCGAAAGCTATACAGAAAAAGAAATTTCTTCTTTGTGATAATAAATATCTGTTAAATCTATGTACTTGCTAATCAACTTTAGCATCAATAATTCGAAACCCACAGGAAAACCCTCAAACAAGGCTTTGCCATTGAAAAGCAAAACCGGAATTTGGTAAAACCACCTACGAATTGTTTAGTTTGGAACTTTGAATACATAAGGAATGAATTAGTCATTGATATTTTATTGTTTATATATGTTTATTTTCCAATACTATAGCCGTTCAACTACTACAATATTTTATTCTACTATATAAATCAATCAAATGAATACTATAATACGTCGATAATATATTGGATTTGTAAAGGTTTTATGAACGTTTAGTAATCTCATTAATCACCATTGATAATCTTGTGCAGACTGATTATTTTTCTGTTCATGTTGAAAAGATAATATGAGTATATATCGTGTGCAGAATACTGACGATTAATTGTACACATAGGTGTTTCATAAATCAAGTAAATACGAAACCAAACAACGGTCCAATGGAGGCGATGGCAGGGCAGTAAATAAGTAGCCTAAGAAAAGTCTATTGGGACCCCCATCCTGTGTGCGAGGAATGATGGGCCCACAGTATTTATGCAATTGAAAATAATGACATAATTTCCTTTTAAAATGTTACGGAAAATACAAGAGAAAGGGAATCAATTATTTAAAATAGAAATGAGTGACGTGATTCTATTAGACATCATTTGGTAGATGTTTATTATAAATGAAAAATATCTTACAAGAAAAAAGAATATTCACTAGAATTGTTCGTGGACGCGTACCGCACAAGTAAATATATTTTGCAGGTGCTTTATTAATCACATATAGCGTAGGAAATTAATTGTTGACAAAAAAAAAGCGTAGGAAATTAATTTATTAATGCCAACGATATACTTCTTTTTGAACTGGCTTAGTGCCAACGATTATAAAATTTTTTAGAACTTTATAATTAAATTTTGAAGTGAAAATTATAAATCAGTACAAGAAAAAGACTTGTGAGGGACATGTGGGGTATAATAACTTCGCGAACTTCCGAGCCTTGCGCAAGTGTACGACGTTAACATGTTTGAATAATTGCTTACACGCTTACTTTGGCGCGTGATTCATACTTCAAGAAGGATCCTTTATTAGTTATTGTTTCCAAGGAAGTCCAACAACATAGTTAATGTAATTTTCATATTGTTTGATTTCAAACCAAACAAATAATAGCTTCACATAAGTCACATATAATCGTTGAGTGCGGTGCGGTATCGTGACAAAGCTTTTTCCAAAGTCTTCTCAATACGTCACTCATCACGGGAACAAAAAAAAACTAGTATAAAAAGAGAGAAAATGACATCGTATTAGTTCTACTAATAATTAATGTGTCGTTGCAATAAAGAGAATACATAAGTGGTGAGGTTTATATACGTAACGCACAAACGCGCGTGTTCCCACGATCCAATGACTTTCTTAACGTCTAAGTGCGAGGATGGTGGACCCATGTTTCATGGAACCGTTTCGAAGATTTCTTTTCAGGTTTTTAACTACAGCATTGTCCTACACATTTAGCTTTAATAACGATGTTGCCACCAAGTTTTATGAAATCCAACTGCGTTTTCGTAATAGCATATAGTTTAGTTATGATATTATTAAGTTATTAACACTAGGTTTAGTAACACAGACAACAGAAACCAGTATTTGTAGTGTATCCATTTTTTCCATTAAACTTCTGGTTAAGATCGTTGGTAATTGTTGCGTATAGTCTGGAGTAAAGAAAACTGATATGGTGAATGGTCAATGATGAAGTAATTGCTATTTTTAACCCTAGAAAAACATTGATGACTTGTTTTAAAAGTGTGAAAACTAAGGTCTCGATAGTTTTCTAACATAGTTTTGTAAATGTTTTATCAATAAAAACTGAATGCTTTACAAAAAAAATGAATGCCTAAAAATGTATAATATATTCAGAATGTGTATAAATATTAGTTTGTATTATATTCAGTAGTTTCATAAACTTATTCAATCACGCAAATAAATTAATCCCACAAACTTTCAATCCATAATTTTCTTATATATTGAATTTACATTTTGTCATTTAACCTCTATTTTTCTTTCGATTCATAAGAAAAAAGGCTACAAACTGAGGAAACAAACAATAATTACGTGAGTGCCTCAATTATTCCTCATAATGGTTAGGTAGTTCGAATTATTAAAAAACACAATAAAGTAATAAAGAAAGAAAGAAAGAGAGAGAAAAATGAAAAAAAAAGAGCGGTATTGCAAAACAAATAAAAAAGAAGCCAATAGATTCTCTCTCTCTTCTTTTCACTTTTGTTTCCTCAAAGCTTTGCTGCTTTTCCTAACCTTTTCTCTCTCTAAACCAGAAATAAACCTGCCCTTCTATTCCTATAAAACTTTACTCCATCTTCCTCTCAAATCTCCTACACACCAAACCTCTCCAATCTCTCTCTCCCTCTCTTCTCATATCTCAAAGAACAAGAAAAAAATAAAAAATAAAACAAGAAAATGGAGGTCTCCACGAGGAAGCCTTACTTCATAGAAGAAGAAGACGATGGATTGGTTTCTCTAGCAGAGATGGAAGCTGGAGTTTCTTCTCCTTCTTCTTGTTACAGAAAAATGAACCAGTACCATCCTCAGAGTCATTATTATAATTACCATCAGTACTCTGTTTCATCACCCACATCTGTTGTTGTCTCTGGAAAATACCATGAATTCAGATTCGACAATAGCTGTTTCGGACAACAATCATCAGTTCCTCATTTCCTGGACTCTTGTTTCCTCTGTAACAAGCGTCTTGGTCATAACAAAGACATCTTCATGTACAGGTTACACATCTTTCTTTCTCTTTGATCTTTATTTTTTAATTTCTATACTTAGATACGTTAGCTTAGGTTTTTGATCTTTTAGTCAGCAATAGAAGAAACCCTAATTCTGATATTCAATGTTTTGATTTTTGTCGGAATAACAGAGGAGACACACCGTTCTGTAGCGAGGAGTGTAGAGAAGAACAGATAAAGAGAGACGAGTCAAAGAGAAGAAAAAGAATCTGTCTTCATCTGTGAAAGCTATGAGAAGAAATGAAAAGAAGCTCTTCTTCTTCTCCAACTAGATCTCGTGGCTATGCTTTCAACACTGGAACCGTTGCTGCTGCTTAGTTTCAATATCTCTTTTAGTTAATATTCCATGGCAAAACAAAAGCCAAGAGAATCCATTCAAGCCAGTTGCTGTAAAAGTTGGTTAATGGTTTGAATTTTCAAAACTCCTTTTCAAGGGTTTGTCCTTTTTTCGTTACTATTAGACTTTATTTTACATAAAGAAAAAAATCATGCAATTTTGGGAATACAAGAAAACTGTGGCCTAACGTTTGCCTATGTGAATTTGGTACATCTTTTTTTTTATATATATGTGAAGAAAACAAAAATATATGTAATGTGGACATCATCATCAGCCTGGCTGTTCTTTTATTTTTAAATGATGGGATTGTAATGAAATAGTACATATATATGTGTGTGTGTGATAATAACTTATATATTGTTTAATTTTTGTTATTAAATTGACATGTGATACAGTTATTGATTCGAAATAAAATTTGATGTAGTGGAATCAACTCTGATTTGGATTAGGTTTGATGTCAAGACTCGAAAGAATAATATAATGATGCATTATTAGACAATTTGTTTCTGCCCATGTTCTGTGTCTCTGTGAGATCATTTGTGCAATACAATTTTGTTTTTCATTTTATTGAAAATGAAGTACAATTAGTTAAAATAAACCAGTTGTACAATTTCTTTTTCAGAAAGAAAGATTTAAGGTAGTTTCAAAAAAAGAAAGATTTAAGGTTAGTTAATAAACTTTTCATCTCTCTGCCTTACACAGTCACAAACGTAGCTCTTCTATTAACCACAAGTTCTTATTCACAATCATCTGTAGTATTCTCTTCTTGCAGTCTTAAAATGTATTATGTCATCTCACATCAGATCACAATCACATTCACATGATGTTGGTTATTCAGATGTGAAGGGTTGTCTTGTATCACGGGTCAAATTTCTTGGAACACCTCACATTCTAGATGTGAAGGAAAAGCAGCTGCTGATTTGGGTTAATGAACTTATTACATTACTACTTGGGGCTTTTCTCACACTTTATATTAGTGCGCACATTAACAAATATCATCTTGTTATAAAAATTAAGGCAGAGAAACATAATTATTGTCCACTATTCTCTACTAGGCTCTCTTAAGTTTTTTTGAGCACAGAACTTCACATATTTCTGGAATTTGAATCCTAGATAATTTTCCTAAGACTTTAAACGACAAATGTCATGTTGGGTCTCTCTTTATCGTTTTCTTCAGACAATGATCAGCCAATTTAGCAACTCTCCTGACCACAGCAACCTGGATATTTGCTATTAACAGGATATAGTTTGGCCCATTCTAAAGCTTTTGCTATTAACAGGATATAGTTTGACCCATTCTACAAGATCGAATCTTTTCAGCCAAAGGTTTCATTCGCTCTATTGGACGACCAATGATGATCTTATACAGAACAACTCCAAAGCTATAGACATCGCTATGTGTCATGGCCGGTTTCTGGAGCTGCATATAGTCTTTTGTTCCGACTCCCTCTTTGGATAACCATGAAAAATGATAAAGTTGTTACTTGTGGAAGAGGCAATTAATTAATAATATATCAAGTTTGTAAACGAGATATGAGAAATGTTACTGCAGTTGTAACGTGAGTTTTGTCTCCTTCAGGACCCTTTCTAGCGAGACCAAGAGTCCGATAATTTCGGATTAAAATCAATGGTCCAAAAGCACGTTTGATGATTTGAAGTCTCTGTATATTATGAATCGTCTCGAATGCCTAATTTCGCAATTAAGAATAAAAAGATCTGTTTGAAACGACATGTTTTGTTGATTTAAAAATCACCTGGATATCATGCAGATAAGCCAATCCTTGAGCTGCACCTAGCATGATCTCAATTATCAAGTCTTCTTTTCCCAAGGCAACGTAGCGGGGGTACTTAGAGTGAAGAGATGATCCTCTAAGCTGAGATTAGACATGAACTCGAAAAAACCAAAAGCCTTTCTGTGTCCTCTGAGCAAATATCCTATAAGAGCTTCACACACTACGTTTGGGTGATTCACTACGCACAATAACTGAACCCCTGCTAGCCATTGCTGGCTTGTAACCCTTTCATTACAATCAAATGATCAATAATATTCGAAGATGCATGAACCCTTAAAGCTCGAACCTTTCAACAATTTGATCGCAAAAGCCATAACTGAAGTTGTATATACCTGTTGACTTTGTTAATTGAGTTTCTTGACGGCCACGGTAGTAAGTGGAGAATGAGACTCTCCTTCGGTGGAAGTGTTATACTACCAAAACCACCGCCTCCGATCTTAAGCTTTCTGTCAAATCCGCACGTGGTGTCGCTGAGTTCCTTATAAGAGAACACCCTCAGATTTTGGTTTTGTTCTCTCTCTCTCTGTATAAGTCTATGCTACTTGTTGGAGATGACAGAGATCTTGGTTTTCGGGACTTAGGTTTCTTCGACTTGACCATGACGGACGATCCCGGAGCGACTTATAGGGTTCCTGACTGCGTTTCTACGGGAAATGAAAACTCTCCATCCAGACATGAACCGTGGCATTATTACAACAAAGCCCAAGAGCTCCAAAACAAACGGATAAAATTGTGCCGGAGATTCTAAGGAACCAATGGGGGTGACGAAATGCCAAAACTTTGATATGGAAACGAACTCGATTGGATGCTGAGCAAGGAAGAAAACAATCCAAGACCCTCCAATCCTCCATTCACCAAGCAAGAGACAGGGAAAGAAAAGAGACAGAACTAGAGCTCGCAGGAACACACTTACCTATTCAAACATGAAAGCTTTCTTGCTCACAGCTCCATCATAAAAGCCTCAACGTGGCCCGTAGATTATTTTGGCCCAAAGGGCTTTTGGGAAACAAATGTTGGTCGAATGGAACTGAGAACAAGAGACCACCACACACAAAATATGATTGCCTCACGAAAATCCGACTTTGATAGGTTTTGATACAAAGCAAAAAGCAAAAAACTGAATGGAAACTGAGGTAAAAAGCAAAGAGAAGGAAAAAAAGAGTGTAATGTATTACAATTGTAATGTGGGATTTTACTTGCAGCTAATGTAGTCGTCTAAACCTCTAGTAAGGGACACACAAAATCAATAACAGAGACAAACTAGTTCCAGCTTCCTGATACAAATATGCCTTTTTTGTTGTTTGTTTACACAAGTCTCCCCTGCTTTCTCAAAACGATTGATTCCCTCTTACTTGGTCCTTCTTTCCTTCACGGCTTGTGTAACTTAAACCCAAACACTCTTGGCACATAGCTTTGCGATGCCTTTTGCGGTTTCAGATGTCCATACGTCATCAGGAACAGATGTGGAAACGTTGTCCCGAAGTATGCTCCATCTATGTCTGTTTCGGTTTTAAGTTAAAGAACAACACACATACAAAGATTGCAGCAATAACACAGCATATATGAATATATCTAATGAAAATCAAAGCAATACAAGACTATAGACTCTTTATAAAGCATGCATATGTATGTATAACTAATAAGTTGAGGAGCTAATTAAGTAAAAAAAAAAAAGGATACTTCCTTGGTATTTAGATCGTGGGTAATAGACGTCTTCACATTTGGGGCAATATATCTTTACTGTGCTTGCTCTAGGGATATCAGATTGCCCAACCGGTAAACAAGGCTGCCCACAACAATACACTCTTGGGCATCTTCCAAAGTCATAGTTTTTGTATTTATCCAACTGTAAAAAATCATCCATAAGGACACACCAAAACTTAGTGTCTATGTTCTAATAGGATTGTTTGAGCTAAAAAAAAAACGTTTCTTTACCATAGAAGCAAGGCCTTTGCTGGTCAAAATGTAACGAGCATGAATCATTCCATAAAGCATCTCAGCAGCTGACTCAATCAATTCATTCTGTTCCTCTGTAAACATCTCACCTGTTACCCCCCATCAAATCCAAATCAAACATTGAAAAACAACACCATATAAACAAAACACATAATAAATCAATCATTCATGTGTAAGAAAGAGTTACCATGAGAGGAGTCAACATCGAGAATCAAATCAAGGGCATAGTCGTAGTAAGGAACTTGATGGCTGAGACCACACAAGTTAAAGTCATCCTGGATGTAATCATCATCAACCTCGCAGAAGAACTCGTTCCCACGGAGGTTGCAGAACCATGATATCCACGACGTGTCCTCCCCCTCAGAACCACTCACCTCTGATTCCTCGCTGTCCGTCTCTGATATATCCACAGCTAAAAACAACCACACAACATTTCATCAAACACCACTCTTTTAAATCCTTATTTAATCAAAAAAAAAATAAAGGAATCATGAACAACAAAAGTTGGCGTTTAAGATGTTTCAAAGAATCCCAAATTGAGAGCAAACCCTAGGTACGGACTCGAATCGAATCCAATGATAGATGCAAAAATTGAACGAATCTCACCGTCGGAGATGGTAGTCTTGGAGAGCGACCCAGAACGTGAATCTCTGCTGTTCTGGTCATGCAGCTGCTTCCCTATCATAACGGAGTTCGATGCAGCCTTGCCCTTTCCATTGATGGGCTGAGACATCGAATGCGAGGCTCGATTATCGCAAACCTCGTTTACAACACGTTTCCGATCGACGACCTCCGACTTCGATCCAACCGTTCCCCTCTCCCTATACATGGTCTTAATCTCTCCCAATTTCAAAAAAAAATATATATAACTTCCGAGATCCACACCGGTGAATCCAAAAAATAATATAATGAAAGGAGGCGTAGCAAGAGAGGGATGGAGCTTTACGATCTCTAGGGTTTCCAAACGGAGCTTCACGCCTCGCGTATATCTATCTATCTGACAACTAGTCTCGTGGTGGAACATACACAGATAATAATAAGAGAATAAAAGAAAGAGACAGGGGTAAAATGGGAAAAGAGTAAATATAATTAGGTTCTCCAGTAGAGAACACGCGACGCTCACGTGATACGACTATAAGGCTTGAACCGACTTTAACCGGCCCGGCCCAAGTTAGATTCATTGCTCGTTACACCAAGTATAAAATCTTCAAGTGCATTTTTCATTGCTTGGATTGGTTACATGTAAGTTACAAGAGAAATCCAACATAAAAAGCTGTATTTTTAAAAGAGAATTTTAATTTTTGATCTCTAAGTACTAAACTTCCATTAAAGAATCACAGAGAGAGTTTACTGAGGTGGGGGTGGTGATGAAGGATGTTGAAGAAGGTGAACATGATTGGTGATGGCGTCAGGACAAGACTGAGCTTGAAGAAGCTCTAGCCTCATGAATGGATGCACGAACTGAAGTGTGTAATCTTCGTCTGCAAATAATACACATTAAATAATTGGTCTTCCATCACTTCTATATGCAGTAGAGAGGCGCAAATAAAACAATATTGGAGGAGCTTACTCTCTTTAACAGTGCCGTATAGCCAGCAAAGAACCTCATCAGCAAATGCCAAGCACACTCCTCCCTAGTTTCCAAAAAAAACTCAATTGTATTTAGATTTAAATTATAGAGGTTCTAATTTAACTATGAATTTAATGAGAGAGTTCAGTGCTATAATACTGACCTGCCAATAGTTTTTCAGTCTGGCTCTGTGTGCGATATCTTTTGTTCTCAGTCTCTCTGTGCGTACTAGTCTCCCTCCATCATCTCTACAGCAAGTTAAAAAAAAATTAAAAAGGGAAAATGAAAATGTTTACTTTGATTGCTTTGCTTGAATCTCAAAATGGACAAAACTTATATAAGTTATCAGTAAAATCGTCTGACGGATTTTACCTATATCCAACGACAATGTATGGCACTCCTGCTACAAATGATTGTATCTGCAGCAATACACCAGTTATTTCATTTTTACTTCTAATAATCCACAAGAAAGAAGAAATGTGCAATTCGTGAGACACCATACTTAGTACCTACCCAGAATTTAAGCAGTTTCTCTCTCTCATATCTCTCTACGGTACGATCATCCAACTACAGAGAGTAAACAGTAGGAAAGCCACAGGCAATGAAAAAGAAGCTGAAATAACAAATGAGCATGAAGAGGCATACCTCGCGAGTAGTTTTCAACTCTATATAAATCCTCCTTCCTTCATCAGTTTCATCGCAGCAATCCATTTCAGCACCCATCAGAACACGGTGAGCTCCAAGTTTAGTCTTGACAACAGAAACGAATTCAACATTTGCATCCACGTGGTGTATTTCTTCCCCATATGCTCTTCCTGGATCTTCCGTTGCAAGGCTTTCGAAACAATAACCCCAGTAACATCTGTGATTGCAATATAGATAGCATCGGTTACATTAGAGTAGCCAAAAATGCAGTGTTATACACTCTTCTTCTGCCCTAATATTCTGAAACACTTCTTACTATTAAACCGTGTCTCCTACAACGAAGATTACCTGCGGCGGTCTAAGTCACTCTGTGGCCTTTCAGGAAGTTTATGCACATCCAGATATATGGTTCCATTCCTCTTATGCACACCCATTTCCCATGGCTCATGCCGATTGTAAGCAGCACCCATTATCTGAGAGATAGATAAAACAAAGCAAAGCCGGTGAGTTATCAGACAGAACTATGCATTCTCATTGTCTTGATCAGTACAGTAAATACCAAAGAGCAAAGCAAGATAAATGTTGAGGATATTATTTACCTTGTTCAGATTATTGCGGAATGTCTGTCCAAAAAGAAGCACAAAAAGAAAACCTTGAGAAAATCTCTTCAAGGTAATGAAATTGACAGTTAAATGGACTGATACACACAAGCACTTCATACCACAAAATGAATATTCTCCAAGGAAATGTTTTTTGCTCTAATGCTGCCAAGAAGGTCACCGAAGCCCTCGGAGCCCAGATCTACCTCAAAAGAGAAGAGAATCAGCATAATACCTCAAACTTCGATATCTTGCACAGGATCTGATGGTTCTCACAAAATATAATGTAGTAACACTAAACCATTACCTATTTTCTCAATAAAAGTATCATAACCTTGATTTAAATCCGCTCCAATGTCTTCAGAAACATGACGCTTGAAAAGCCTCTGGAAAACAAAGAACAGAGTGGACACAGATAAGCTGCAGATGACTAACATATTTAAATATACATATATACACCCATCAACTAGATAGCTAGATGGTACAACGATACAAAAAAGCACTGACCAATCCTCGCTCATCAAAGAATACTTCTCCACCTTCTACACGACTGTAGCTAGTAAGCTCACATGGCTGTCAATATCAAACATAATCAAACGTGTTACCATTACGATAAACATAGAAATTCAGGAAATAACAAAACAATGTTCCTTTATAAACGTTACCTCCTGAAAGACGGTAGATTTCCTAGACAAAGTTTCTTTACTCTTGGAAAGTTTAAGCTCGGAAACAAAACGCTCATCACGCTGATAACTCTGGTATCTGCCACCACGCCCTCCAGGGTAAGGCCCGGGACGAGGAAGAAGCCCAGGTCCCCCTCTCCCATTAGACCAACGCCCACGTCCCATCCCTACTCTCCCACCATGGTGGTTCTCATTGCTCCATCCCGCAGGCAAAACTGTCATATTTACACAGATAATAGTTGCTACCATGCTCTATCAAAGATAAGAGTATGAATCTCAGACAAGAATAGAACTTGCCAGGAATAGAGTAAGTGCTTAAAGCAGGTGTCTTAGTGTACTCTTCATTATCAGACCCAAAAAGATCCTTCTCGTCCTCTTCTTCTTCTTCGTGGTAAGCGTAAACTCCACTCTCTCCATTATCGTTGTTTCCCCTATAGCTATCCACTCCATCATCTCCATGCTCCTCTCTCCCGCCGCTGCTTCCGCTACCGCTCGAACTGCTAGACTCCGCGCCACCACCATCTCCACCTCCGCCTTTAGAGGAAGACGCCCCCGAAGACGAAGCTGAACCAGACGAGGAGGAGGAGGAAGAACCGGAAGAGGACGATTTCGAACGTGAAGATCGAGAGTCGTTGTCGGAATCTTCTCCGAACAAATCATCCATTGGGTTTTTCATCGGCGGTAGGCGTTAGGGTTTCTCTCTATTGGCTCCTTCCCGTTTCAGAGGTTCCGATCGGAAATCGAGAATTACAAGTACGACACAGCCGAGTTCATTCACGAGTCAACTCGGTTTTGCTGAGGTTTGGGCTTTCAATGTAAATGTGGAAACGAATCAGGTCCATTTAGCTTCTTTTCTTTTCTTTTTTTTTTTTATCAAAGGCGAATGTAACTTCACTGAATTTACCATGTAGCCCCCTGTATTTCAGATAGTATTCTTTTCAAAACCTTCAACTTTCCATGTAATCCTTTGGATTTTACACCGTCTACATTTACACACAGACTCTGTTGTCAATTTATACGAAGTTGAGGATTTGCATGAAAGGAACAGATATTACGCTTTTTATAATTATTCCACATTTTAGACACGATAAGTCGTGATTTCCTTGGCTAATATGGTATATCTGGAAAGCTAGAAATGAAAAACTTTTCAATGGCCGTGATTTCTCACCAGTGGACACAACTAATCTAGCATTACGAATGTAATGCCTGGTTCCTAGCTAATGAAGAAACCGACCAGATGATGCCACCCGGGAACTCTAGCGGAGATTCCTCGAGAGTTACTACTTTTCGTGTCGCATAGGCGGATCGTGGAAGAACGATGGCTCCACAAGTGGAATAGGATGGATCTTACAACTTCGGGATGGATCAATAGATCTTCTCGGACTTCAGGGCTGTCACAAACAAATTTCACCACTACATACGGAACTAAAAGTTTAGTTTGGGCGATTGAAATGTTTATCTCGCCATCAGCGGTTACGTGATTGTTTAGATTCTTGATTCCCAAGAATTAGTAAAATGATATCGAAACCTGAGGAATGGCCAGCCTTTGCAGCTGAACTTACTGAGTTCAAATCTCTTTGGGAGGCCTACCAAGACGCAAAGGTGGTGTATCAACCCAGAGCAAACAATACTAAAGCGGACTTCCTTGCAAGACAAGCTCGAACAAGGAATCGTGTTTTCTCATATGTTAACACGTCGGTACCTTATTGGATCGACACTCGCAACTCGTCCTTCGCGGATTTATACTAAGATTCGTCTTTGTATTTTATTGTGAAAAAACGATAAGTCGATAATGAATTCAATGTTACACATTCCCTCGCAACAGAGACTGAAAAAGATTAATAATCATATTATACCAACAAGTTTCCTGAAGGCCTTTACATGCTCAACCCTCTGTGCTTGAGCCTCTGTTACAGCATCAGCTGCTTTCAAGTTTCTGTATAGATTCTTATGAACCTTAAGATACTCATTCTTATACATAGCTACATCATTATACATACCCTTCTCCTTCATGTAACTTATAACCTCCATTACTCTCTCAAAATACCCACCTCTGAGGAAGTTCACCACAAGCTTCTCTAACAGATCTTGTGTCACCTCCAAGTTTCTGCTCGCCATGTTCCTTTTGATATCTCCCCACGTGACTGTGATCTCCCGGTACATGCCAAGAGACGAGTACATGTCGATCAGGATCCAAAAGCTTTGGAGAGTTGGTGGGATTTTCATCTTCTGGATTTTACGGTAGGTTATAACTGCATCTCCTTGCATTTTAGCTTTGCAGAAGTAGTAGAGAGACGAGTTTAGCTCGTAGAGCATACTTGGAACTTTCATTTGTTCGCCTGCGTTGATCTCCTCAACCAATAGTTCTCTGAGCTCTTTGTTTTCGCAATCTTTCTCTACCGTTTCTGGTAAAACAGTAATCTCATCTGAAGGATCTGTAATTAGACCGGCTTTCGTCATTTGTCTCAGAAGAACCTCGGCATTTCTCACCATCTTGCTCTTGTAATAACCCGACAAGACTTTTCTATATGTAACCAAGTCCATGGGATTGCCAGCGGAATCCATGTCGTCGAGAATATCATGAGCAGCTTCTAACCAACCAACAGCAACACAAGCATCAACGACATCAGCGCATAGCTTGTATCCACCCACCGAGAACAGAAGCTTTGAAAGCTCAGGGAGGTTACCACGTCTCTTGTACCCATAAACAAACTTAGCAAGAGTCTTGTTCGTGATACCAAGCTTGGAATCTGCATAACTGACAAAGCTCGCTTCACCATCCACCCCGAGAGATGAATCTCTCTGCAAAAGCTTAGGTGAAATCTGAATCTTCAAACCGGATTTGATATGGTGAGACCCAACAGACAAAACCAGAGGCTTTTCAAGATTCAGAAATGAAGACAGATCCTTACTCTTGCATATATCTAAGACAAGCCGACCCGCGGAACCAACATCATCGAACTTGAACTCAAGGCTTAACAAATTATCATACAAACGACGATAGTGACAAAGAAGCTGACTCGGCACGTGACCGATACACTCCTTGAGCTTCTTCAACTCATCTCTCATGCCATTCATTTCATAAACGCAAGACATGATCACAATCGAGTACGCATCCGCAACGACATCGACTTTCGCCATCATCTCGATGAGTTCTTGGCCCTTGAGAGAGAAACCAAATCTCACACAAGAACCGAGCACAAGATTAAACAAGACCGTATCAGGCTTCATGACATTACTGTTCCTTCTCGACACGTTTAGTTCCATAAAACGATGACAAACCTGAACCAAATAATTCGAAGCTAAGCAAGTCCCGACCTCTGTTTTCACCAAATGCATCACCACAACCCTCAACACATCAGACGCTAAGACAAATCCCTTCTCCAGCATTGCGCGAAGTATGTTACAAGCAGATTCGGACATCTGAGCTCTCGCTAGAGACAGCGACAACTTAGTTAGAGCATCGTTATTTAGCAAACCTGAGTTCTGCTTCAAAGCCAGACGAGTCAGACCATCAGCCTTGCAAAGCCAAGCGGAATCAGAGGAGTAAGACAAGACGGTGACGAACCTGTTCATGATGGCACTGTCAGGAAACCCATAGAGACGTTTGTAATCTTTGAACACATCCCAGGCGTCATCTACACGGTGATACTTGAGAGCTGCTTCGAGTTTCTTTTTGAGAATCACTTGGGAAGAAGCTTCCCAGCTTAGTCTAGCAGGTTGAACACTAGTGGTGCAGAACAGGGCTGGTTTCGAAGATGTGCTAACTATGCGACTGAGATTGATTCGACGCAGCGATTCAAGAACTATGTTCCGTTTCCTAAGCATCAGTATTGATTTCTGAATCTAGAATTTAGCAAATGAAAGCACACGAGGGATGTGAAGAACCCTATTATTGGTCGGAACTCGGAGTCGAGAGAGAAGACGAGAGTGGCAAGACCGTAAATTTCCTTGGTCCGGTCCAAGAGATTTGTAACTTTTTGTTTTTACGGAAAAAGGGCTCAATAAAATCTTACTTTACAGTTTTGGCAGTATAAGATTCAATTGGAGTTATCAGACCCACAATTATATAACATAACAAATATTTTTCTTTTTTATTATTTTTATTTTATAATATACTAGATGATTCTCCCGTGCTCATGCACGGATTAAAATGCTTTTAAAATAAATATATTATTATAACAGATTATTATTTTTATATTCATTTTAAATAATTTATAAATATAATATATATCAATAATATTAGATTTTTGAATTAGACATGTGATTTTTTATATGTAATATCTAATCGGTTTAGTTTTTTTTTTTTTTTGCTAAATAGTCGGTTTACTTATTACTTGATTATATTAGATTGCATATGCTTCTTTAAATTTAACCATAATTTTTTTATTTCTTTAAATATATTAATATTTGGATAACCGTTTTTATTTTACATTTAGGTTGGTTATTATCTTACATATTTAAATATACTTTAGTGAAATTTTATATAACATAATATTTTTTTGAGAATCAAATAGACATAAAATATTTAAATTTAAAATGAAGTGTGGATTGACTAAAAATTACATAAAATAATATAAACATAATATCTTGATTCTCATGCATTAAATTTTACAATAGAAATAAATTGTTAAAATTAGTTAATATGCTTAAGGTATCCATAATGTATATGCTTGAGATTCAAAATAACAATATGTTTAGAGATATTGATAAATATATTTTAGTGGTATTTTATATAACATAATATGTTTTGAGGTTCCATTATTTATATATATAAAAATTAATAAAATATTACTATCAAAAATATGTTTTTATTTTATTATTTTTTTAATATCAAGATTTTTTTGTTAACTTTCCTTTTCTATGAAGTCACATTATATATAAATAGTATTAAAAATTTGTATTTTGAAAATTGTAAATGTTTCCTTTTTGGAAATCTATGTTACTGGAAAAAATAAAAAGGAAACTAAATAAAAATTTAATTAACAGAAGCTACCAAATAGAAAGAAAAACAAATTCAATGATAATAATTAAATATAATATTTTAAATTCATTAAAGACATCTCCGTAATCAACCAACCATCGTGAGAATTAACGTGATCACGACACATAAAAAATTGACTTCTCAAATTATATTATAGAGATATATTAATAAAACCCAATGGGCAATCAATGCTGGAATACAAGCTTAACTCATTGATATTTTTTCTTTTGTATGCATAAAATCTTTAATCTTTACAAATGTATTGCTTTCTTCTTATGTACAAACTTACAAACGTTTCCTATGTATATATGACGTAGAGGTTTGGTGATTTATGCTCTATTTAAGCTAAAAACCAAGGATTTCAAAAATGTTCTGAGAAGAAAATAGGAACCCAGAATATGAAAATACTTTCTTTTTTTTTTGGACAAACAATATTAAAGAAAAAAATGGGATCTACTGTGTGTTGCAAACAGTTGCGGACTACACGGATCAACTCAGAACTTGGTCTTGTTCTTTCTTGTGCGTCCAACTTCTGTAAAACGGTTTTGTTTCTTCAAGTGGCAATCTCATCCACCTCCGAGTTAAAGACAAAGCTTGGAAACGTTGTCGTTATATCCCTGCGTAGATTTATGCATAGGTTAACAAAACTTATCTGCCATTTCATTTCTCATCTTTTCAAGAATACTCTACTTTAGTTCTGGTTCCGATGAAAGCCAGTTTGTAAAGTACCTGAGATATGGGAGTGTCATGATCTTAAGTAGTGATGGGTTCTTGTTCACGAAATCGCTCCACTCTAGTTTATCAATCTTTCCATCCTGATTCACGTCTGCATCTTCAAATGTCTGTTCATTAATGAAAACGAAATTTAAAACTTGAGCTCAAATTATAATTCTAGAAAGAGAAAAAGACTTTATAATCCAACAGACCATAACAAACCTTATCTAGTATTATCTCTATGGTTTCATCAGCCAATTTCATTTCAGATTCACACAGAAGGGCGATCAACATTTGCTTCACCTGCAATATATATCACACACAATAATGATTTTTCCTGCAAAATATTAGGTGAAATCCGAATCTTTAAACCGGATCTGATATGGTGAGACCCAACAGGCAAAACCATAACCTTTTCAAGATTCTGAGCGGAAGGCAAGTCCTTGCTCTTCTTGCATATATCTAACACAAGCCGACCCTTGGAACCAATGTCATCAAACTTGAACTCAAGGCTTAACAAATTATCATACAAACGACGATAGTGACAAAGAAGCTGACTCGGGCGTGACCGATACCTTCCTTGAGCTTCTTCAGCTCGTCTCTCATGCCATTCATTTCGTAAACGCAAGACATGATCACAATCGAGTGCCCATCCGCAACGACATCGGCTTTGGCCATCAGCTCGATGAGCTCTTGGCCTTTGAGAGAAAACAAATCTCACACAAGAACCAAGCACGAGATTAAACAAGACCGTATCAGGCTTCATCACATTACTATTCCTTTTAGTTCCATAAAACGATGACAAACCTGAACTAGATAATTCGAAGCTAAGCAAGTCCCGACCTCTGTTTTAACCATATGCATCACAACAAGCCTCAACACATCGGGAGTTAAGACAAATCCTTTCTCCAGCATTGTGCGGAGTATGTTACAAGCGGATTCAGACATCTGAGCTCTCGCTAGAGACAGTAACAACTTCGTTAACGCATCGGAGTTCACAAGACCAGAGTTCTGCTTTAAAGCTAAGCGAGACAGATCATCAGCCTTGCAAAGCCAAGCGGAATCGGAGGAGTAAGAAAACACAGTGACGAACCTGTTCATGATGGAACTATCTGGAAACCCGTAGAGACGTTTGTAATCTTTGAACACGTCCCACGCGTCATCCACAAGGTGATGCTTGAGAGCTGTTTCGAGCTTCTTCTTGAGAATCACTTGTGAAGAAGCTTCCCAGCTTAGTCTACCAGGTTGAACACTAGTGCTGGAGAACAGGGCTGGTTTCGAAGATGTGCTAGCTATGCGACGAATCGATTCAATGACAAAGTTCCGTTTCCTAAACATCAGTGTAGATATCTGAATCTAGAATTTAGCAAATGAGAGGGATGTGAAGAACCCTAAATTGGTCGGAGCTCGGGGAGTCGAGAGAGAGACGAGTGGCAAAACCGTAAATTTCATTTGGTCCAGAGACATTTGTAACTTTTGTTTTACGGTAAAAGGGCTCAATAAAATCTTTCTTTACAGTTTTGGCAGTTATAAGATTCAATTGGAATAATCAGAGACCTACGATTTTAACATAACAAATCTTTTTTTTCTTTTGTATGCGTAAAATCTTTAATCTTTACAAACGTATTGATGTGTGCTATGTACAAACTCGTAAAACATTTTCTATGTATACATGACGTAGAGAATTGGTGATTTGCGCTCTATTTAAGCTAAAAAACAAGGATTTCAAAAATGTTCTGAGAAGAAAATAGGAACCCAGAATATGAAAATACTTTCTTTTTTGGACAAACAATATTAAAGAAAAAATGGGATCTACTGTGTGTTGCAAACAGTTGTTGTGGACTACACCGATCAACTCAGAACTTGGTCTTGGTTCTCTCTTGTGCGGTCCAACCATTTGTAAAACGGTTTTGTTTCTTCATTTGACAATCTCATCCACCTCCGAGTTAAAGATAAAGCTTGGAAACGTTGTCGTTATATCCCTGCGTAGATTTATGCATACGTTAAGAAAACTTATCTGCCATTTCATTTCTCATCTTTTCAAGAATACTCTACTTTAGTTCTGGTTCCGATGAAAGCCAGTTTGTAAAGTACCTGAGATATGGGAGGGTCATGATCTTAAGTAGTGATGGGTTCTTGTTCACGAAATCGCTCCACTCTAGTTTATCAATCTTTCCATCCTGATTCACGTCTGCATCTTCAAATGTCTGTTCATGAATGAAAGATAACGAAACTTAAAACTTGAGCTCAAAATGTAAAAATTCTAGAAAGACAAAAACTTTATAATTCAACAGACCATCACAAACCTTATCTAGTATTATCTCTATGGTTTCATCAGCCAACTTCATTTCAGATTCACACAGAAGGGCGATCAACATTTGCTTCACCTGCATACATATCACACACAATAATGATTTTTCCTGCAAGGATATTTTAAGTAAGGGATGCATAATCAAGAACATTGTTCCAACTTAGCGAACATCTTTCATTATCAGTATTCATAGCCTTGAAAGTTCTATAAACCCAAAACAACAAGAGGGCTCTGGATCACTAAAGTAACTATATTTCAAGTTTGGATATTGGTTAATATTAACACGTTGAAACAGAGGCAGGATTACATGTACTTGTTTGATTATTGATGTACTTGAGAAACACTCGCAAATGCAAAAGAATACAGAACGCATATTGTTGTTACCTCTTGTCGTTCAATGAAACCCGTACAGTCCATGTCGTAAAGCCTAAACGTAACTGAGGAAGAAAACGTAGGCCATAATCAATAAAACTCTTCACACAAAGGCTGCCGAAAGAAATAGACATGAATGAACTCTCTTTATGTCAACTCACAGTCGATTTTATCTTCTAGAGAAGCATTAGGGTGGAAAACATTGAGTGACCTGACAAAGTCGCCGAAATCAATCACTCCTTTTCGTTTAACATCAAACATATCAAATATCTGCAAGGGAGAATGATTACTTAGTTTAATTAACATATTACTCTTCAAGAATAATCTACTTTAGTTCTGGTTCCGATGAAAGCCAGTTTGTAAAGTACCTGAGATATGGGAGTGTCATGATCTTAAGTAGTGATGGGTTCTTGTTCACGAAATCGCTCCACTCTAGTTTATCAATCTTTCCATCCTGATTCACGTCTGCATCTTCAAATGTCTGTTCATTAATGAAAACGAAATTTAAAACTTGAGCTCAAATTATAATTCTAGAAAGAGAAAAAGACTTTATAATCCAACAGACCATAACAAACCTTATCTAGTATTATCTCTATGGTTTCATCAGCCAATTTCATTTCAGATTCACACAGAAGGGCGATCAACATTTGCTTCACCTGCAATATATATCACACACAATAATGATTTTTCCTGCAAAAATATTAAATAAGGGATGCATAATCAAAAACATTGTTCCAACTTGGCAAATATCTTTCATTATCAGTATTCATAGCCTTGAAAGTTCTATAAACCCAAAACAACAAGAGGGCTCTGGATCACTAAAGTAACTATATTTCAAGTTTGGATATTGGTTAATATTAACACGTTGAAACAGAGGCAGGATTACATGTACTTGTTTGATTATTGATGTACTTGAGAAACACTCGCAAATGCAAAAAGAATACAGAATGCATATTGTTACCTCTTGTCGTTCAATGAAACCCGTACAGTCCATGTCGTAAAGCCTAAACGTAACTGAGGAAGAAAACGTAGGCCATAATCAATAAAACTCTTCACACAAAGGCTGCCGAAAGAAATAGACATGAATGAACTCTCTTTTATGTCAACTCACAGTCGATTTTATCTTCTAGAGAAGCATTAGGGTGGAAAACATTGAGTGATCTGACAAAGTCTCCAAAATCAATTACTCCTTTTCGTTTAACATCAAACATATCAAATATCTGCAAGGGAGAGTGATTGTTTAGTTTACTGGACATTACATCAGCCACAAGAGTTCTTGGTTCAGGTCACTTTTCAATAATAAGGAACTTAGATTATACCCTGTTAGCAAATATATTCTCCCTCTTCCGGTTCTTGAACAAGGCAAGTTGAAACTCTTCCTGCACACACGTGAATGAAGTATTATAAAACACACAAAGATAAAGAAAGTGGGGGCCATGAAAGCCTCTCATAATTCAAAACGAAAAGCAATCAATATAATAAGGAAATTCAAGTCAAACATGAAGGGCTAGGATACATTGAATTAGTGGTGCAATATGAAACAGACAGATAGTAGCATGGAAGAATCATTATTGTTGCTCTAATAAATTTGGTGAAAGTCAACCAAGTGGAGAACTACTACTATAGATGAATAGCGTAAAGAGGAAAAAGAGAACTACAGTGGGGTCATGAAAAGATCAAAATGGGGTCAGAGAAACATTAATTTTATCAAAAAGATCTTTATGTAGGTACCTTGTTTATCAAACCATCATCAACAACCGAACTGCTTATGCTCTTGAACAGCTCAAACAATGCTTCAACCTCACTTACACTAACTGGAAAAAAGAAAAAAAACAAGCCATACTGCTAGATCAAACAAAAAAGTACCAGGGAACCAAACAAAAAATGATTAATCCACTTTGCAATTTTAGTAGAAACCATTCTTGAGGACTTTTTCATTAAAATATACTAAACTGAAAGCGGTCGTGACATGAATAAAGATTAGGTGATGGTATAGGTAACAACTAAGGAACATATCGTAAACTTGATACAAGATTATGAATAAAGGACCCCTAAAAACCGATTATTTACATTAGACCAATGAGCAGAAAGATGGGCATGATATAATCCAGCTGATGAATTATCCTCATATCAAGAAACAAAATGAACATGCAAAAGGAATGATATGTAGAGAGGAGCAAGAAGTAACATACAAGCAGTCTCGGAGGCAAGCTTGACAGGGTCTTCGTGTCCACGGAATTCTCTTGCTACCTTTGAGTGGAAGCAGCCCATTTACAGATGCCAACAGACAGATTCTGAGGATGCTAAAGCTTTGATTGCTACTGCACATAAACACAAACATCTTTTGTTTTAGAATCTTCACATATTCTAGAGAAACAGAAGATGACCGTTTGAATAAAAACACAGAACAAAGACCATTTTGTACAATCAGACCATCAATGTAATGTATAAATCAACAATGAACGATGATTGTCTAGAGTCTCGACAGCTTCGTCAAAATTTCGGAACGAAAAGTTGTTGGAATCGAAAAAGAGATTCAAACGTATTACCAGGAAACACGATTCGAAAGCAGAAAGTTAAGAGAATCAAAGAAGGTAATGTAGGCACGTCGAGAATTCAACAGCAAATCACGAAAACAAAAAAAAAAATTGAAAATAATCTTAAAAGCGAAAACACTCACCACCTGCACAACCTAAGAGAACGGCTCGCCGGAGAGATCCAGAGAGAGAGAGAGAGAGAAACAGCAAAATAAAAAGAAGAGAGAGGCAGATGATCTGTGTAGGGATTGGTGAAGGATTGATGGCAAAGATGAATGATCTGACGGTTGAAATCAATTTACTACAGAAGAAGCTGTGGGCTTTTTTGTTTGTTTTGTTTGGTGGAAGGAAGAATTGAGAATCAATGCAGCGGGCGGCTTGGTTTATATTATAAGATGGGTCTCGGCACGTGTGAAGGTCATAAGCGCGTGCGAGACGAGTCAGTTTTGGAAGTTAATAGATCTCTCTATTATTTCAGTTACCCACACCTAATTGATTTCTGTTACTTTTCCTTCTGTCTTTTTTTTTCTTTCTTTAATTACGTAAGCTTATACGATGATTATGTTCTGGAAATAAATGTTGTTAGTACAATGAAAAAAACAATTGTGGTTGTATAAAAAATCCAGAAAAGAAAAGACATTCATTGTCGTTGGGCAAGAAATTCAAAAGTTAGATTTTATCAAATAGTATCTATGTCCAAAAAAGAAAAACCATATATCCTTCACATCCGGAAAATTCAAAGATGCGTCGATTTAAATAATCAAAAAGTCTAAATGGTACATCAGGAGGAATATTCTGAATATACCAATTACCAAACTCTGTAGTAGTACTAATATTTTAAGATATTTATACTTGTTCCCGTAAATAGTTCGACGACTTCTATATTTTCCAAAAAAAAAACGAATAAGAGTAGGGAGAATTTTAAGAATGGAAATAAATGTCGAAACCGACAATTCTAAATTCAGGAAACATCATCTTTTGTAGTTCAAAAAAAAAGGAAACGTCATCAGCTTTTCTTCAACCGATCGGCGATCGTAATGGAATGTGCTGTTTCTTGAGACGTGAATGTTGGTGGTCAACTAACTTCTTTATTTTTGCGTATACTTTTCCTTTTCTTATCCTCTCTTTTTTTCTTTCTCTTTTCGCTTTCCATTTTTTCTTTTCCATATGTTATATTGTTTTTTGTTTAAGAACAAATCAACATTTAAACTAATTCAAAGAAAACAAAAAGTTTCTAACCTAACACAAACAATAAATTCTGGCTCCAAATTATATTTTTTGCATATTTATTAAAGGCTTTTTTTGATAAAAACCGATATTGCTTATATTTTCTTTTGAAGATATCAAAATTAAAATTCTGTTTGACGTTTCAACACAAACCATATAAAACACATCAATAGTAATCCACCACATTTGATATTTACAGGATTCCATATTATGACACTACATAACTGTGAAGCCTCCTGACAGGCTCTAACTGTAATGATCTGTTATAACATAGTTAGCATATGCTTATTAGCCAAAGAAGTCAAGTCACTAAAATATTTCGAATTTTTATAAAGCATCGTTTTATGATTTAAATAAAAGTCGTAGACCAGTCGGTGTGAAATCGTTACATCAGTCTGCAACGTGGCAGACAAAGTTTGACATGTTTAGGACCTTAATCACGACCTGATCACGTGATTATCGTTCAAAACAACAATACAATATCGTATATAGTATATCATAATTTATTTGATTATGATTAACTAATACCTTTGATTGAACCCTGTTTTCCCAAAGGTCTACAAACTTGGCTATCATGTGATTAATTTACAGTTTTATTATTCTGTATATTAAAGAAACTCAAATTTATAATTCGAACATAAATTCACGTCATATACGCCTGGTTGCATTTTTAGAATTGTTTAGGAAGTATATTAGCTACCAAATCTGGCTTTACATGAATTATATATTGATGTTTTCAATTATACATAAAGTATGTCTTTCAATTATAGGTAGATTGTTAGCCAAATAAAATATAAAATTATAGGTAGATGATTATAGTACAAAAAAAAAAAGAATTAATCATCAGACATATATCAACTAGAAGACTTTAGTCGAACCAAAAGAAAATTCGAGAAACATATCATCTTTTCTCCAAACCGATTGTAATGGAAAGTGCTGTTTCCTGAAACGTGAGTGTTGGTGGTCAACTAACTTCTTTATTTTTGCGTATACTTTTCCTTTTCTTATCCTCTCTTTTTTTCTTTCTCTTTTCGCTTTCCATTTTTCTTTTCCATATGTTCTTGTTTTTCCTTTTTCTTTTCCATATGTTATTTTGGAAATAAACGTAGAAACCGACAATTCTTAATTCGGGAAACATATCATCTTTTCTTCAACCGATCGTAATGGAATGTGCTGTTTCCTGAAACGTGAGTGTTGGTGGTCAACTAACTTCTTTATTTTTGCGTATACTTTTCCTTTTCTTATCCTCTCTTTTTTCTTTCTCTTTTCGCTTTCCATTTTTCTTTTCCATATGTTTTGTTTTTAAGAACAAATCCACATTTAAACTAGTTCAAATATTTCAACCTAACTCAAACAAAACTAATTATGACTCCAAATTATATATTAGTTTACATATTTTATTTAAGTTCTTTTGGTAAAAACCGATATTGCTTATATTTTCTTTTGAAGATATCAAAACTTAATTTCTGTTTGACGTTTAAACACAAACCATATAACACACATCGTTAGTAATCCACCACATATGATATTTACACTAATCTCAAGACACAAGAATTCTGCTAACAAATTATATATTAAAATATTTTTTCTATTATTATTTATTTGTATTCATTTACGTATTATGTATATAGTTAAATTATAGTAAAGACATAAATCAAAACAATACATCTTCCTTTTTACGATATTTTTTGTAAATAAATCAAAATTATCATTTTATTTATTTTATATGGTATATAATTAAATTTCAATGACATGGACATATATATATATAGTATATTTTAATATAAATATTTATTATTAAGAATTCATACTCATATGATAAACATAAAATTTCTAATGTGCGATGTTTTGAATACAAATTTCAAAATTAAAATATTAAGATCTCAATATTTTTTCAATACAAATTTATAAATTATCATATTTAAATATTTTTCTATGTCATATAGTTTAATTTTAAACTATATTAATATATAATATAAATGTCTAGTAAATGAGACTTCATATTCATACGATTTATGATCATTTGTATCTTGTTATTAGCAAAAAAATTAAACCATTGATCACAAAATTTTAGTGTGAGACATTTAATGTTTTTAATAATTTATAGTCGTTTTAAAAATTCAAAATATAACATATAAGAATTTTTTTTATTATATTGTTAATTTGGTTGTTTAATATCTTTTAATAATATAAAATTAAACAAAAAAAACAAAGATACAAAAATTATTATCAAATATTTATTATTAATAATCATTTAATTGTCATATATATATTAATCATATTAGGCAATTCCGTAATTTTTATTTAAGGGAAGTGCAATAATATTCTTTTGTACATTATTTATCAATTTAGTAGTTAGTTTAATAAAAAATATAATATAAATTAAGATGAACTAACTCATTTTTCTAAGAATTTTGAATTTCATTCTCATAATCGACATGCTACAAAACAATGATGTAATGTTTCTAAATTAATATATAAGGATTCATTTCATCATCACTCTTGACTCTACATAACTGTGAAGCCTCCTAACAGGCTCTAACTGTAATGATCTGTTAAGATGGTTGGATAATTTTTACCGTTTATCAACCAATGAAGTTAAATCACTATAATGTTTCGAATCAATTTAATAATAAAACACTGTTTATGATTTTAATAATTTAGCAGACCAGTCAGTGTGAAATCGTTACATCGGTCTGCAACGTGGCATACAAAGTTTGACTATGTAGGACCTTAACCACGACCTGACCACGCGATTATCGTCCAAAACAACAATACAATATTGTATATCTTAATTTTTTCTTTTGTATATCTTAATCTCTTTGATTATGGTTAATACCTTTGATTGAACCCTGCTTTTCCAAAGGTCTACAAACTTAGCTATCATGTGATTAATTTATAATTTTATTATTCTGTATATTAAAGAAAAATTTATAATTCGAACATATATTCGCGTCATACGCCTGGTTGCATTTTTAGAATTGTTTAGGAAGAATATTAGTTCCCAAAGCTGGCTTTACATGGATTATATATTGATGTTTTCAATTATACATAAAGTATGTCTTTCAATTATATGTAGATGATACACAAAAATAAAAGAATAAATCATCAGAAATACATCAACTAGAAGACTAGTGACCAAAACGGAAATTACGCAAAACTTGTTTGATTTTACTAAACTATGCAAAACTGAAATTGATAATGTGGTTTAATTTTCAAAAGTACGAAAAGATTTACTTAGAAACTAATACTTTAACAACAAAAGGGTTACTCTTGAAAATCCAATAAATTACTTAAATGGTTGGCTCGAATTGACTCTGTGGCTTGGTCTCCGGACGTGTGGGAAACGCGTCGGTAAAAGGTTGAATCATTTTTTATTTGAATCGTTTTACAAAACTAGACAATTTTTTTGGCGGCAAGGAGCGATCGTCATGGGGGAAAACGGTAAGACTCTTACCGACCTCGTCAAGTGTAAAAGACCAAACATACTTAGAGAGCATAGTTGGGATATAGAATTACAAAAGATGGAATACACTTTTCACATGGTTGGAGTTTCATTTACTCTCCCACTGGAGACAAATCACAAGTTGCCGATTTTATATACGGTATGAAAGATGTTTTTATTTATAGCTTTTGGGGAGTGCTATGAATATGTGTTCTTCTCAAGACTTAAATTTGGACGTATACTAAGAACTTAAAAGTTTTGATTGCAGAGCACCACGAGCCATAACTTGTTTTTATTTGGCCACGATCAATTGCGATGCTAAAGAACTAACAATGTTTATGTATATACACTACAGGCGAGGCCAGTAGCTTTTGATTAATCTTTTCATTTGTAAACTTCATTGTGTTTTAGATAGACACTTGGTACAAGTGACAAACCATTACTATCCTCCAGCTCAAATAGCTAACAGTCTCGTTGAGAAAAACAACAACATTCATTTATGTACTAATAGAAAAGTTACCTTGGAGAGACTACCTACAATAGTTTCTCTCTTTGTTCCGTGGCCTGGCTGCCGAGAAATGGGTTCCAATCGTTGAAGCCCCGGTGAACAGTTTAAAACTTCTGTTGGAGAAAAATAAACGAGAATGCTTCTCAATCTTGGGACTGGAACTAACAGCTAAAAGTCTTTTACTGGACTATTGTATAAGTTCATGAGTCATGAGCCAAGTAAGAGCAAAAGTTTTTTTCTTCACTTTCCCCATGGAGCTAAATGGATCTTGTTGGTCAGTTTTCTCAATATTGTTGTGAGATTTTAGTTCTAAGTTGACAAAAGGAAGGCATACATTTAGATAGAGGTGTCAACCCAAGGCTAAGTCCAATTCATTTTGTACTATAGGCGCTTCAATTAATAAATGGTCGAATCTGGACAAAAGACTAATTAGACATGGTCCAATCGCTGAAGACCAAATGGACAATGGGTGTCCATTCTAAAACATGTTTTATGAGTTTAAAGAAAATATAACTTTACAATTTAACCCAAAATAATTATTTTATCGTTAAAATAAAAATTCCGCGATTTTGACGAAACATAATTTCACAATTATACTGAAAAATGTATTTTATTAATTTGGCGGGAAAATGCAATTTCGGCGTGAAAAACCATTTCTGGCTGGCGGGAAAACTCTATTTTCTTTTTTTTAAAAACGCATTTCCACGATTTTGACGGAAAACGCAATTTCTCGTTTTTAAAAAACGCATTTCTGGTTTTATGAAAACGAATTTCTTTTGACGAAAACCAATTTCTGGTTTTGGCGAAAACCCAATTTCTGCATGAAAACGCAATTTCTGGTTTTTTTGGCGGAAACGGCCTTTTGGCAGGAAAACTCAACTCGATTTCAAACACAATTTCGCCGGAAAAGCGTATTTTCGATTTTGGCGGAAAACACAATTTCTTTGGCGGGAAAACACAATTTTGGTTTTGAAAACACAATTTCATGGATGAAAGCGTAATTTCTTTTTAAAACGCATTTTCTGTTTGAAAGAAACATAGTTTTACAGTTTGACAAGAAAAAATACTTTTATAATTTTGGAAAGTAAACATAATTTCAAAATTTTAGAAATAAGATCTAAACTAATAATTAAAAAGAATTAATCATCAGACATATATCAACTAGAAGACTTTAGTCGAACCAAAAAGAAAATTGCGCAAAACTGTTTTAATTTTACTAAATTGTGCAAATCTGAAACTGATACGTAATAGTATGTTTTAATTTTCAAAAGTAATTAGAAAATAATACTTTAACAACAAAAGGGTTAGTCTTCTAATTCGGCCAATTATTTTAATTTTAGTATAGTACTCATAAAATCCAATAAATTACTTTAATGGTTGGCTTGAATTGACTCTTTGGCACGGTCTCCGGACGTGTCGGAAACGCGTCGCTAAAAGGTTAACAATCACTTTTTTATTTGAATTGTTTTACAAGACTAGATAATTTGTGTAGCGGCATGGATAGATCGTCGTGGAAGAAAACGGTAAGACTCTTACCGAACTCGTCAAGGGTAAAAGACCAAACATATTTACATAGAAGAACATACTGTAGTTGGAATAGGGAATAACGAAAGATGGAGGTCACTTTCCACAGGACCACAGGGCTGGAGTTTCACTATTCTCCACAGGGGACAAAACCACAAGTTGCCGATCGTTTTACAAAAGTTATCAAATCGATTTTATTTATTAGTATGAAAGATCAGTGTTTTTTTATTATTTATAGCTCTTGGGGAAAAATGCTATGAATATGAGTTCTTCTCAAGTCTTAAATTTGGACGGTATACTGAGAAGAACTCATTCATGCAGAGCAACACACCAAGCCATAACTTGTGTTGATTTTTTTTTTTTTTTGGGTAAATGATTAAGGGATCCCACTGATTAATAGCATTGCTAAAGAATTAACAGTGGTTTATCATTTATGTATACAAGCGAGGCCAGTAGCTTTACGAGCATTCTTTTCCTTTGTTTTCCTCCATTTGAGTTTTTAGATAGACACTTGGTACAAGTGGCAAACCATTATTTTCCTTGAAAATTGTCGATAAATCAGAAAATAAGGATCCATTACACAGTTTCCAGCTCAAACAGCTAACAGTCTTGTTGAGAAAAAAATAAGAAGCTAACCGTCCTGTTAATACTAATAGAAAAAAATGACCTTGGAGAGACTACTTACAAGAGTTCTTTTTTTTTTTCTCTCTCTCTCTCTGTTCTGCAGAGCCTGGCTGGCGAGAAATGGGTTCCCATCTTGGGACTGGAACTAACAGCTAAAAGTCTTTTACTGGACTATTGTATAAGTTCATGAGTCATGAGCCAAGTAAGAGCAAAAGTTTTTTTTTTCTTCACTTTCCCCATGGAGCTAAATGGATCTTGTTGGTCAGTTTTCTCAACTTGTTGTAAAATTTTGGTGCTGAGAAGCGAAAAGGAAGGCATACATGTGGATATATAAACCATATACTAAGAAGACACCTTAAACTCTCTTCATGTTAAAAAGTCTTATCTCTCTGTGACTAATTATAGCATCATATAACAAAAAAAAAAAGAAAAAGCAAGAGTCTCTGTTTTCGCTTTTCACTTCTTTGAACCCAATGATGATGATGAGTCTTCATCACTATCTTTCCAAGCTGCTTGCCATTGTTTATCATATAAGGTGGTCTCATCAAACAACTTCTTCAACTTATCCGCATCCTCATTCTTGCGGACGAAGAGAACTCCAGCCACAGCCACGAACAAGAGTGATTTACAGAAAAAATTCCCCATTTCATCAACAAGTCCTACTCCAGTAAGACTATCAACAAAGTAAGCCATGAAGAACCCTATCATCGCCGCACGGCCTACAACACAGTTTAAACATCTTAGTTATAGCTATGTATGTTTAATCTTTTAGAGATTTGAGACAGAGGAACCAAAACCGTTAAGGAGCTCAGCTTCGGGTAAGTGGTATCTCTTCATCCAAGCCCACCATGGGATTATCGATGTATCGAAGACCACAGGTTCGTCGTTACTCGTTGTCTCTGGATTCTCTTCGAGCTATTTTCTCCTCTTGGCCTCTTTACAAAACAGAAGTTAAAAAAAACAGTTACATAAACTCAAGTGATGGAACAAAACTAAGTTCGAGGTTCTAACCAGAGACGATGACGTCATCCCAGTCTGTTTTCCCATCTTTCTCGACCTGTTTCAGATCCCATGTTCCATTAACCCATCTCGCATCCTGGAATTTTATAAGCGTCTCCGTCGTCTTCATCTCTTCACCTTCCGGCCGCGGAGACTTCTTCTTTCTTGACAGCTGGTGTTGATGTAGGAGGTTCTTTAACGTCCAGGGAGGCGGTGGTAAGAGAGGTTATCCCAGTGTCGGATGAGTTAGCTCGAGTGACGGAGAGGAGAGAGAAGCGGTTCGTGGAGAGGAGAGGGAATGAGTTCTTTGGGATGAAGATTGGCGGGGAGAACAATAACGCCATTGTTAATGGTTTCTTAGCTCAAGCTCACTCAACAAGTGGTTCTAAATAAGCCATTGGGAGAGACGTGCTCTTGTAGGAGAGGTAACATGTATGTTGTTTCTTTCTCTGAAATAGAAACTACGTAACATTTTTGCATTTCACACCGTTCGAAAAGAACAAAAAAGGAAACTGATAGTGATAGTTATTCATGGGCTCATATTAATACCACGTGGACAAAAGTCGAAAGTAATCATCTAGAAGTATTATTGTCGAACTATTCTCACTAGCCGTATAAACATGAGAGCATTTTGAAATAATGGTTTGTTGTGAAGCATAATCAAGAAGAAGAAGAAGTAATGCAAGAAGCCTTTTCTTCAAACGCTTCTCTGTGAATTATCTAGGACTGTGCAGTAAGAGGGTACATTCTTCGTAACATCTTAACATGTTAACATGTCTATTTAGATGTTACATTGTCTTCTTTTTTCACTTTCTTTCTCCCATCTTCTACAGGCTTCAGAAGACGTGAACACGCATTTCATCTGTTCAGCTTGTGCAGATGGTAACATATTCTCACATTAACAAAAATAGGAATACCATCAAACTCACTTCAAAATTGACACTAAAATATATTGCAGGTGAGAAGAAATAGGAATACTGAAATCATCAAATTCACTTCCAAATTGACACTAAACTATATTGCAGGTAAGTTTTATGAACTTGATGAAGGAAAGAACTACCAATTTCACTCTATAATTTCAAATAATTGGAATTTTTTGTTCTCCAAAAAAAGATTTTTTTTGAAGTTTCATATTTTTTTTTACATTTTGGTCCTTACAATTACATACTAAATTTATGATTCTTAAATATTTTGTTGTTTTATCTTTTTAATCCTTAAAATTTTTTCACATAAATATTCCATATTTGCTTTTATAAATTTAAGTTTTATTACAAAAAAAACTTAACAAATGTACTAATTGATCATATATGGAAGTATTAGGAAAATAGTTTTATAGAATTATGTTGTATTTACTTGTAATTTAATACTTAATTATCTATTCTACGTAAAATATTATATTTTAGTGTAACATTTTATTAATTAATATTGATATAATATCTTAATATATGAGCTATTTATTTATAAAATTTTATGAATTTAAATTAATTATGATAAATATAAAGACCATAATATAAAATATAAATACTTTTGAAATTAAATTTGAAGTTTTGCTTTTGGAGAAGACTATCCTTAAATTTCAAATATGAAGTCTTGCAAATTTCAAAGTATAATATTTTTGGAGATGCTCAAAGATGAGAAGATACTCTAATATTATGTAAACCACCCCAAATGCAGAAAATGGAGTACTGTATTTAGATTGTTGAGATTTAATGCATGAATACACCTAGAGTAGTCCAGGTACATGCTTCCTTTACCCAAAAAAATCTATATCTAATGTCAAACAAAACATGGATACAAATAGTTGTGCGTAGTTAACTATGACTCCAATTGCCGAAGACAGAAAGATATCTGTCACATTTTTTTTTATAATGGAGATAATAAAATAAATAACAAAACATGATGAATATATATACAATTCCAATGGGTTACCTGGACAAATCATTGATTCATTAGATAGAATTAGGATAGTATTAAGATAATACGAAGTTGTGTTCCACCTCTTTATAAAACCAAAATCGAGATTCGAATCATTATGACCAGTTCCAAAGGGAATAAAACAAGAACACGACCTAATAAGTCCTAAAAGGTCATTATGTCATTCATTATCAAACAAGGACCAGGTCCTAAAATGTCATTATGTCATTCATTATCAGACAAGAACCAGGTCTACATTCGCCAACCGGAAGCTCGACTAATCCTGCTTTACTCTTTCAGAAGAATGTGCCTGCCATGACTTGCCATGCTTTTTAAAAAAATAGAAAGGAACAAATCTTACAATAAACAGGAAGATTAAGGCTCAGCTTCTAGTGTTCCCATGAATATATCAGAACACTTGTGAGAACGCACAATCAATGTATAAGTTAAAGGTAGGGGAAAAAAACTCACATGGGAAACACGATTTCAAAACGTGAGGAAGAAGAAGGTGAGAGCTAATCGCCATGGTTACACTCTTACTCCAAAAAGGAGGGAAGAGGCAGATAAACAAGCCTTTATCTACTCTGCTTCGAATTCGGCACGTGTAGTCTAATCACACATGCGAATTGTTTAATGGGCCTTTGATATTTTCTTTTGGGGGCTTTTGTATTATATCAAATAATTATCATAATGTAAAATATTAATAACCAAGGGGCTGCTATGTACTATTATTCTATTAATTGACCCCAAACTAATAATGATGGTTAAACTAACCTAAAATGTTGGCCCACAAAATAGACGACGTGTCACGCGCCGTCGCTTCATACAAACCAAAAAAACCAAAGTGGTCAACGTGTTCTGCCTTTTGGCTCTTCCGTAATGTAGAGGACACGTGTCACATCTTCACATCTCTCTCCCCCTCTCCCGCCAACATCTCTCTCCCCTCTAATCATCCTCTCTCAGTCCAATTAAAATTCGTGATTCTAATTTCTCAAACACACAAACATGGATTTGGTGGGTATTTGATTCTGATCCCTAAAGTTTGATTTTTTCACGATTATTGGGAGAGAGTTCTTTAAGAGATGGCTATGGGTTCAAAGAGGAAGACACCACCTGGGATTCTGCTTCTGAGGAGAATCAGAGGAAGAAACTGGAGCCCAAAGACATTTCGCTACGTGATTCTACTGATCACTTTCATCGCGTACGCTTGTTACCACGCCTCTCGAAAACCCAGCAGCATAGTCAAAAGCGTTCTGCACCCAGAGTCAAACACGAAGCCACCACCACCGCAAGTTCACATCAACGAGCATCCTTGGCCTCTGGGAAACGTGTTCGTCAAGGAAGAAGCGGACACAAACCGTGACGATGAGTCTGAAGGATGGGAACCGTTTAACGGGAAAGGTGGTACGTCGAGGTTAGGAGAGATCGATGTGGCGTTCCTCGCTTGTTACTCGTTGGGAATGTACGTCGCTGGACATTTGGGCGATACTTTGGATCTGAGGTTGTTTCTGACTTGGGGGATGATCGGGAGTGGGTTCTTTGTTGGGCTGTTTGGGCTGGGCTATTTCTGGAACGTGCATGCGTTTTGGTTCTTTCTGGTGATGCAGATGGCGGCTGGGTTGTTTCAAGCGACGGGTTGGCCGTCTGTCGTGGCTGTCGTCGGGAACTGGTTTGGGAAGAGGAAGCGAGGGCTTATCATGGGGATTTGGAACGCTCATACTTCTGTTGGGAACATTTGTGGCTCCTTGATAGCTGCTGGTGTTCTTCAGTATGGTTGGGGATGGTCTTTTATAGCTCCTGGTTTTGTCATGTCTTTAGGAGGAGTTCTTGTTTACTTGTTCTTGGCTGCTTATCCTGAGGATGTTGGGTTTCCGGGTATCAATTCTAATTCCGGTAAGTTCATTAAGAGGAACAGAGACATCGAAGAAGAAGAGGAGGAGGAAAGTGTAGGAGTAGATGTTGAATGGGAAAGTGAGGGTTCAGGGTCAGGTTTTAGGTATGAGAATAAAAGAAGTGTTGGCCTTTTGCAAGCTTGTATGATTCCTGGTGTTATACCATTTGCGTTGTGTCTCTTCTTCTCGAAACTCGTGGCTTACACGTTTCTATACTGGTTACCGTTTTATCTCAGCCAAACGAGTAAGTTTTGATAGTCAGATTAAAGAGCTTAGTGTTTGAGATAATGTTCTTACATGTTTTTAAAAAAAAAAAAATTTGCAGCTATTGGTGGAGAGTATATGTCTGTGAAAACAGCTGGAAACCTCTCCACGCTGTTTGATGTTGGAGGCATTGTAGGTGGGATTCTTGCTGGCTACATCTCGGATAAATTCAAAGCAAGAGCTACGACCGCAGCAACGTTCATGTACGCCGCGATTCCAGCAATGCTCGTGTACCATTCCTATGGAGGTGTCTCTCAGACAGTCAACATCCTCCTCATGATGGTTGCTGGTTTGTTTGTGAACGGACCTTATGCGCTCATCACAACCGCGGTCTCTGCGGATCTCGGGACGCACAAGTCTTTACGAGGGGATTCAAGGGCGCTTGCGACTGTAACCGCCATTATTGATGGGACTGGATCTGCTGGTGCGGCTTTGGGTCCACTTCTGACAGGGTTTCTTTCGACTTTGGGGTGGGAAGCTGTGTTCTATATGTTGGTCGTTGGGGCTCTTTGTGCTGGATTGCTTTTGACCCGTCTGGTTATTGCTGAAATTAAAGAGAAATTTGGATATGTTGATGAAGGTAACATAAGTAATAACCAAATCTTTGTTTAGCTAATCGAAGTGAATTTGCAGAAACCTTTGTCTGACTTTATCTTCGGTTTTGCAGTTCATGTGTCTGAACCACTCTTAAACGACATAAGATGATGAAGAAGAGAACAGCTGGTGAACCTGTGTGATCAGAAGCCATTGTTGCAGTTTTTGTTCTGTTATGTAATAAGGGTTTGCAACAAGTACGTTGTATTCTGTGTTTTGTCTGATGTTGTGATATTCTTTTGTCTAATAACAAATGAAGGCATTGGTTTACAGCTTTTTTTTCTCTCTTTTTTCTACCGACACTCGGAGGCATTTTTTGCATGGTGTTTGGTACTTGTAAGAGGAAACTGATTTGAGTTTTTTGGGTGAAACTTTGAGATCTTCTATGATAATCTTTTGAAGCATTTCGTTCTGTCAAACATCATGAGACAAAAGGAAGTTCAGCAACAGTGTTTTGAGATCAAAGCAGAGATGGAGAATCATTATGTGACCGAATTGGTGCTTCAGCAGTGGTGTACTGTTTTTTTCAAAATTAGATTGTCGAGAATAATGTTGATCAAATTATATCAAGAGAGGAACTACTGGTATTGTCAGATACTTTTGTGTCCACATGTGCCTTGTGACCTTGCAGAGATATGCATAGTCTTCTATCTCGGTTAAGCTTAATGTAGTTTCTCTCCTTCTTCCAAGTTTTGTCATCAAACTGGATGCAGCTACCATGAAAGATTTTGATTATTCTTGTTTCATGTGATCATGTAATGAACAAACAGATTATCAAGGACACTTGTTGAAAGATTGGAGCTTACCATAATAGAAGCTTGAAGTTTGTGTCTGGCACTTGGTTTCACTGCATGCGATGCATGTCAATGATGGATAAAAATTACGGCCACATATAGATAGCACATGAATCAATAGACTTTTTGTTTATTCCGACCTAGTTGAAAGACATGCGATGCATGTCAAAAATTCTTTTTAAAAAAAAAAAAGAAAATACTTTTTTTTTCAGTTCGAACCTTTTCTATTTTTTAGGAAATATTTTCTTTAAAATATTTTTTTTTCGAAATTTTATTTTGAAATCTCGAATTTTTTTTTCAAAATATATTTTGAAATTTGATTTTTTTTTTTAAAAAATACTCTGTTATTTTTAAGGTTAATTAATTTATACTTAGGTTTTAGATTTGAAAGGTGGTGTTTGAAGAGTGGAATTTATGATTTAAGAAAATAATAATAATTAAGATTTAAAATAATAATTTTAAAAAAGAATTTTATATTTTAAAATAAAATTTCAAAAAAAAATATTTCCAAAAAAATTTGGAAAATTTTTTTCAAAATCTTTTCTTCGATTCAAAACTTTTTTACGAAAATAAAATATTTATTTATTTATTTTTATTTATATATTTATAGAGTAAAATTTTATTTATATTTATAGATTTATAGAGTAAAATTATAAAGATCTTACTTTTTTAATGAAAATTTTTTTGGTCATTTTCCTTTTATCTGTTCTTTTGGTTAAAAAATTACTTTAAAGTTTTTTGGAAATTTACCCAACTAGTAATATAATTAAATATATACATTAATTTATACATCATATTTTGTATAATTATATATATATTTGATCCATTTAATTGTAAGTATGACTTAATAGATATAAAACAATATTAATCAAATCAAATATTTGTTGAGTTGTGTAAAGAAATGACTAACAAAGTTTTTAAATTATTAAGTTTATCTGTATTTAACCACGATGAAATATTTTAGTTGAATAATATATAATCGTTCCATTAGGTTAATTAAAAAATTATTTTTTATGAGCTAACTTATAATTTAAATATAATAGACTATGAATAAAACTGTTATTTTTAAACTTCTTTTTATTAAATAAAATTAAATTAAAGTAGGTAAACCAAAAAAAAACAGTATTAGAGATGATTATATTTCTAGTTTTATTTGAAACAGTCAAAGTTAAAATTCAAATAATAAAATATCAAAATATAAATTAAACTTTTAAAAATAATTTAAAAAACTTATGACGTAAAAAATATTCCGGTAGTTTTCGACCGTGAAGTAAAAAAAAGATTAAAAAAAGTGTGAAGTAAAAAAAAAAAAGAAGAAAAATACTTTCTCTTCATTCTGGTTGGCGAAGACACGTCAGCAATTCAAGAAAAAGACGTATTTAAGCACGTCGTCGACACATAGCCATCGTTTACGTTTCTCAATCGCTCTTTTTTCACCGACGAAAGATCGGCGGAATCTCCTCTTTTGTTGTTACCGGCAGCTCGATCCCATGAATCCTGAATAGTAAGAACGTTCCTCATCATATCTTTCAGATCGATTGTAACGTCTTTGAATTATTTGCTTTTATTTGGATCATCATGTAATGATAATCTTACCAATTTTGGCTTTGTTATTATTCTGTCTGATCGTATTTTGTTTTGTTAGATCTATGAAATTTGGTTGAGATCTGTTGTTTCTTCTCTTGAATTCTCAGATGATTTTCGATTAAATAAAATAAATAGTTGTTGGATTTTGGAGAATTATCGAATTGATTCTCTGTTTTGACATGTGTGTTTCATTTGCAGTGACTATCTGTTCAAGCTGTTGCTCATTGGTGATTCTGGTGTTGGCAAATCATGCTTGCTTCTAAGGTTTGCTGTAAGTTCTCTCTTTCTCTATTCTCAGTGCTGTTGTTGCTCACTTGAAGTGGTGTCTCAATTTTCTTTTTGGTTTTGGTCTTGTGCAGGATGATTCCTACCTGGATAGCTACATCAGCACCATTGGTGTTGACTTCGTAAGCCTCTTCTTTCCACTTATCAAATTAGTTAATGGGTAAAATCATTACAAGTTGTAATCATTACAGAAAATCCGCACTGTCGAGCAAGATGGAAAGACCATCAAACTCCAGATTGTAAGTTGTCCTGAGTGAGTCTGATCAGTCAGATTTATATAATCACTATGCTCACTCTGTTTAGTATTACTATCACCAATTATGCAGTGGGACACGGCAGGTCAAGAGCGTTTCAGAACGATCACCAGCAGTTACTACAGAGGAGCTCATGGAATCATTGTATTTATGCTCATTGTCACATTAACATTTCTAACTCCATCTTATCTGACATCCATCAATGATACTCTGAACCCTCTTTTCATTATTGTCAGGTGACTTATGATGTAACAGACCAAGAAAGCTTCAACAATGTCAAGCAATGGCTAAACGAAATCGATCGCTATGCCAGTGAGAATGTGAACAAGCTACTGGTTGGAAACAAAAACGATCTCACTTCACAGAAAGTTGTATCCACTGAAACTGCCAAGGTAAAAATATGCTTCAGAAGTTCGTCACAGTTAAAGGTCTTTTTGCAATTCTTGTCTTGATGATTTACTGTAATGTTTGTTCTGCCAACACAGGCTTTTGCGGATGAACTTGGGATCCCATTCTTGGAGACAAGTGCCAAGAATGCTACCAATGTCGAAGAAGCTTTCATGGCCATGACTGCTGCAATCAAGACAAGGTAATTCATTAATAACCATCGACTGAGATTACTGCTCTTTGACCAAAAAAAAAAAACCATCAACGCTCATAGACTTGGTTAGAGTAGACTAAGTCCGGGTTTTTTTTTCTTGCTTGCAGAATGGCGAGCCAACCTTCAGGAGGATCCAAGCCGGCAACCGTCCAGATCCGAGGACAACCTGTAAACCAGCAATCAGGCTGCTGCTCTTCTTAATCCTCTTTTGGAAACACTTAACATATACATATTATTGTCTCATCCGTTTGAATCTAAGACATCTGAACATCGTTGCTCTTCTTGATCTTATGTGTTTTTGTTTTTCAGTCACTATGTCCAAAAGCTTCTAAATTCTTTGTAATGTACTTGGAACGCAATAAACTGAGGTTGTTTTTTTTTTTAAAAGAAAAGTCTCAGTTAATTTAACAGCTAAAACATTACAGAAACATTGGTCGAAGAATGGATCTTTTTCTGCCTCATTTAACTTAATATTAAAAACTCCCAAAATTGGGTTCGTAGGACAAAACGAGGGTATAACAATGACAACCGAATCAGAAGAACAAAATCCAAAACCAGGTGAGAGAGATTACATAAACAAAAGCAGTCGAGACCAGAGGCTAAAGGACCAGACAGAAGAGCCTTACTTTCCCAAAGTAGGGAACTGTGCAGCGTCTTCAATTTTTGGTGCAGGAGCGACCGTTTTTGGTGCAGCAGCCCTCTGGTTTTCTCCTCCATCAGGTCCCCTTGGTCCACGACCTCGACCTCTTCCGTCAGCTCCTTCTCTTGGTCCACGACCTCCACGTCCTTCCCTTCCACCACGGAAACCACCTCTGTATCTCTCTCCATTCGCAGGTTTCAGAAACTCATTTATGCTCAACGACTACAAAAATCACATAAACATACAATTGAAGCATAAGATAGATTTTGAAACAAAAAAATGCTTAATCCTTGGGAGTAAACAAGCGAACCTTCTTGGTCTTCTCCTCTTTCTCAACTGGGCGCTTGTCCTTCTCTGTTCCCTGATAACCACACCATTGAAAGGTTCAATAAGCGCACACTCTTATTATAATACAAGATTAATGAAACACTAACTCACCAGTTTGATGAAGACCTCATCGTTGTTGCTCTTTTTGTTTGAGAGCTGTTGCATGGTCTCAAACGCTTTTGTGTCAACCTTCCTCTCCTCAATCTTGGTTGCCTGCAGAGCTTTCCTCTTCTCCTCCAAAACCTTCTCATACTCTTCCAGAGTCATCTCCTACAAAAACAGCAAATCACCATTAGATAACACTTCACATGATGAGAAAATAAATGAGCTCAAAAGATGATTTATGTACCTTGTCCTCGGGCTCTTTCTCTTCAACAGGTGTCTCTTTGTTTGCTTCACCTTCACCACCTTCCTTCTCAACAGCCAAACTCTTCTCCACCACTGCTGCGGATTCTTCAGTTACTCTGGCGATTGCAACAATAAGAGTTTTATTTTCAAGACCCACAATCAAAACACCTAAACCGATTTTTTTATTTTTTTTAACTTACGGAGGAATTTCATCCTCAGTGGTTCCCCAGTTACCACGGCCAGCACCATCACGTTTAAACCCATTTCTACACAACAAGAAGTTAACAATCACAAAACAAATTACTACAAGAGTATCAATATTTAAGAAGCTTGCTTTGCTTTGCTTACCCGTGACCTGTTCCACTCTGGCGGTCAAAGTTCCTACGTGGGCGTTCAAAGTCACCCGACTCTCCACTGTTGAAGCCTCCACGGCGACCACCACGACCACGGTATCCACCCACAGACCCACCACGTCTCGCTCCATCTCCTTCTTCAGAGCGTCTGTAGCCTCCTCCAACATATCCGTTTTCATTAGCAGGACCATCATTGTTCCTGGGCTCCCTGTTGAATCCACCACTCCTACCACGTACTCCACCACCGCGAGCTCCTCCAGGTCCGTTCTTGCCCTCCCTCACTAATCAAATTTTTTTAAAAAAACGTAACATCTTATCAAATAAAACTATATACCTAAAAATTAAAGTGTAATCATTTCAATAAATATAATAAATAAACTAATTTATATCCCGAACCTATAACTAACGACCAAACAAAGTCAAGCTCAACTAAACAAGAAGATCCTGATGTCTTCAAGACAAGACTTCACAAGTTTGACTTTATAAACTCAATCAAAGACTAAGCAGCACCAACATAATAAACTAGAATCAAAACTTGAGAAAACAGAATCAAAGAGAGAGCCTCTCACCAGCTTGAGAAGGAGGAAGCGGCTTAGTCGGCAGCTTACCAGGCTGGACCGGAGCAGGTTTCTCAACCTTCAATGGCTTAGCCGCCACGAGCTTGTGGAGATCCTCAGTGTCATCGTCCAAGAGATCGAAAGGGTTCACGGTCGCCATGAATGAATCACAAACTAGTCCCGAGATTATTTCTTTTTTTGAGGAATTTGTTTTTTCCTTTTTTGAGGATGAAGAAACCCTTAGTGATTATACGTATTCATGAAGAAAGAATAAAAAAATCAGAATCGAAGATATGATTCGGACAGCGTTGTTTCGACGCCCAACAATGTGTGTGAGTGAGAGAGAGAGAGAAGAAGAAGAAGCAGCTGCGATAAGAGTGGCAAAACCCTAGCCTGTGATACTTTCCTTAAGTACCTCATCTTCAAAAACTCCGTAATATTATCCTCTGCGCCCGCCTCTACCGTAAGCGAAATCCACGCCGTTCATCTATGTAAGATTAAAATTTTAATCACCAGACGGTCTTATTGGGCCGGGCCAGTTAATAGACCGAGATTATACCAACATATGGTTGAATAATTTATCTGCTGTTGCCACGTCTACTGTAAACAAAGTCAGCACCTTTTATTCTCCGTACGATGAATCGGTGGACGTCCTTGATTTAGTAGAATTTTTATAGTCAACAAACAGCTTAATTGGGCCAGGCCCGTTAATAGCACCGCTTAGAGAATGAGCTTTCCTTCACGGATCTTCTTCCTTCAGTGATTCCTTTCTTCATAGATTTGATTTCTTCTACAAACACCGATCGAAAGAGAGACGAATCTTAAGATGGCGACCGTAGACGAGAGTTCATCAGCTAAGAGATGGCTTCCACTCGAAGCCAACCCAGAGGTTATGAATCAGGTATTGTCTCCTTCCCCGTTTCACAATGTATCCGTTCTCCGATCATCGGAAAGTGAACGTTTCTAAAACTGGGAAGATTCTATCTTCGTATATTGTTGTGTGGTGCAGTTTCTGTGGGGGCTTGGCCTTGCACCAGATGAAGCGGAGTGTAATGATGTGTTTGGCTTAGATGACGAACTGCTTGAGATGGTTCCAAAGCCTGTTCTTGCTGTTCTCTTCCTTTACCCCATCACCAAAAAGGTAACTATCAATTGAAACTCATCTCTGAATATGTCTGCCTTGTATTATTGGTTAAAGAACCCATGTTTTTGGTGTATAGAGTGAAGAAGAGAGAATCGAGCAAGACAAGGAAATCAAGGAGAAGGTGAGTTTCTGATCAACCAAATCTGCCTTGCAATTTATAAATTTGTACCCTTTGTTTCTGTAGTAACGTACTAGTTTCATTCTGGTTCGGTTGTGGATGATAGTTGCACAGTGATCAAGTTTACTTCATGAAACAAACTGTTGGTAATGCTTGTGGAACAATTGGTCTTCTTCATGCTATTGGCAACATTACCTCTGAAATCAAGCTTTGTAAGTTGTTGACATCTATCTATGTGCTTCTCCTTAAGATCAAAGAATATAGAATCCTTGACGATTATCATTTATAACTTTCTCGTTGCTATTTTTCCAGCTGAGGGATCGTTCTTGGATAAGTTCTTCAAAACCACTGCCAATATGACTCCTATGGAGGTTTCTCTATCTTATCTTCTTACTGTAGATTCGATATTTTCTTACTAAATCTAACCGTTTTTGTTTCCTTCATGGTTAGCGTGGAAGGTTTCTTGAGAACGACAGTCAAATAGAAGATGCTCATTCTGCAGCTGTTACAGCTGGTGAAACACCGGTAAACTCATACCTCCTATTATTGCTAATGTGTTAGAATATGGAAATATGTTTATTTAGATGTTCCATTGTTTTATTAATAAAAAAAAAAATTCCCATCTTCAGGCTTCAGACGACGTGAACACGCATTTCATTTGTTTAGCTTGTGTAAATGGTAACAAACTCTCACATAAAATAGCAATGCTAAATCATCAGAGACACTTCCAAAATGGCATTAAATTATATATTACAGGTGAGCTCTATGAACTTGATGGAAGAAAAGCGGGACCAATCTCACATGGTACTTCCTCTCCAGCTACCCTGTTGAAGGTACTATAATTATAAACCCTTTCAGTCTTTTTCCAATACATGGAGAAATTCTTTGAAGGTGCAATGTTTTGTGTTTATGAAAATGTAACAATTCTTGCGTATATGTTTGATGTGTATCTTTGGGTGGTGTTAAATCTACAGGATGCAACGAAAGTGATAAAGAAGATTATTGAGAAGAATCCGGACACGCTCAACTTCAATGTGATAGCCATCTCTAAGAGTTCCTGATGAGGATGTTCTTAATAAGCGAAGCTCATTAGTCTTGTTTCTGAGTTTATGAGTTCATGATCCACGCAGATTTTATATCTAGGTGGATTTTGTTTTACTGCTTTCTGGATCTCCTTTTCTTGTTTCTAAAATTCTTTAAAGTTTATGATCTCACGGTTTTTAAGAGAATGCATTTCTAACTTAGTGACACTTATAAAGCGAAACAAAAGAACCATTTTTTATCCAATCAATTTTGTTTTTAAAAAACAGATCTTTAATACATGTGTTGGAGTTGGGTTTTTGAACTGTTAATTTAAAGTATCCGAAAACTCAGCTCGCCAAAGAACAAAGTAAAATGGGAAAGCGACATGATGAACCTGCGTCCATGCTCAAAACTGATGTATTAACTAGTTAAAGATACAGATGATGCATGCATTCAATGCTTTGGGACGAATCAACTTAAACCCGCATCCTATGGAATATGTGACCTCACCTAGTAAAAGATGACAGTAGGTTTAAATCACTACATACCCCTTTTAAATCACGTATTTACATCTACTATTTTAAATTTTGTAAAAGGGTATTTAGATATATAATCTGATGCATGGACGATATAATATCAAAGTACCATTAGACAAAATGTAATAATATTCATTTTCTAGTGATTTTTCCAGGCTCGATCCGGCACCATTTGATGCCTAAAGCCCAAAACCATAAACTCATGATTAACTCAGTATGGACCGTCGAACTTTCATTTCAAAATGATATCTTAACTCTGTATGGACTGTTCTATGATAGTTCCGAAGGAGAAATAGCTCTTCACCCCTACATGAGTTCGTAAAAAGGATAAGTTCATAGCTGGGATCCATCTTTTCTTTCTTTTTCTCTTTTTTTTTTTATGATAGAATGTGAATTTTTCTTTTCATACACAGGCCAAACCATACTTTTGCCATTTTCATACATCTCTATATATATAACATAAACACACAAAATTAATCTTCGTTAAACTTTGATTTTTTATCAACTCGCTAGCGAAATTTCTAACAGGAACTAATAATGTATCAAATATGAGCATAGTTGTATATAAATACAAAAAAATCTGAAAACTTGGGAGATGTATATCACATTATTTTATTTTATTCTGGTAAAATGCATCACATTATTTTTGAAATGGAAGAAGCAAAATGCAATATGAAAAATATTCTGAAACTGAGAAAAAAATAGAAGTGATAAAGAAATCAAAGTAAATATATATTTATTATGTTATTGGAGTATGTATTAGCTACAATATAGAGATAAATCGAATTAAAAATTTCACTTGATGGCAAAAAATAAAATAAAAAATTTCACATTACACTTCTTAATTGGGGAATCAATTCTCTGGGTTTTCTCGTCTACATGTTAAATAAATTTTATACAGAGAAAATAAAAAAAGCGAAAAAGGAAATCGTGAGAAACAAAAAAAAAAGTAACAGTTTCTATTTTGTCGATCAAAGTAATCGTTCTCGCAAAAATCCCTTCTTCGGAATCATCAAAAGAGTCACACACCGTAAGCTCTCCCTTTTATCTTCCTTCGTCTATGAATGTTAAAGAGGAAACGAAGCCTCTGTTCCGATCTTATTCGTGCCTTTCCCGATTTGCAATTCGAGCGATATGCGTTAAGATTATTCGCCTTCGATTCGTTTCTTGTTAGGTTTAGGTTCGTACTTGCGGCTTGAATCAAATCCTTGGATCTGTTTTTGATTCAATTCCAAATGGTTTTCATCGAAACATTCGATTATTGTTTCTTGTTTTGTTTGTTGCAGAGGTTTAGGAAGGAAAGGGATGATGATTCGATCGTGAACCTTTGAATTGAAGATTCTGCAGGTTTAGTTTGTGTTAAAAAAAAATGTGGAGCTCAAGCGAGGAGAAGGTGGCCGGTCTAACACCGGTTTACCTCAATGTCTATGATCTCACCCCTGTCAACGATTACCTCTATTGGTTTGGGATCGGCATTTTCCACTCTGGAATTGAGGGTAATGTTTATTTATTTCCTCTTGCTTGACTGACTGTTCATTGCGCTGAAAGTTTCTCAACTTCATTGTGTAGCTCATGGTATGGAATATTGCTATGGAGCTCACGAGTATTCGTCGAGTGGGGTCTATGAGGTAGAGCCTAAGAACTGTCCTGGGTTCATCTTTAGACGCTCTGTTCTGCTGGGAACCACAACCATGTCCCCTTCTGATTTCCGCTCTTACATGGAGAAGCTTTCGTCCAAGTATCATGGCGACACTTACCATTTGATCGCCAAGAACTGTAACCATTTCACCGAAGAGGTTTGCTTGCAGCTCACGGGTAAGCCTATTCCTGGATGGATCAATCGCCTCGCCCGATTAGGTAAAAGAAAAAAAGATTCAAACCTCTCCGTTTGTTGCTGTGATTAGCTCAGTTCAACCAAACGAAGCTGTGTCTTGTGTTGAGTTTCAGGTTCGTTCTGTAATTGTCTTCTACCGGAAAGCATTCAGCTCACAGCTGTTAGTGCTCCTTCTGAACGCCTTGAGTTTTCTGGTAAGCTCCTCCTAATTTAAGAGAGAGTTTTTTGATGGTAATCTTTTTGTGATTAAAGCAAATCTTCAATGGCTTCCAATTGTAGATGGGGATGAATCAAACTCAGAGGCATCTTCTGTGTCAGATGATGATGAGGAAGAAGAAGGATCAGAGAAGCATCTCATAAACGTAGCAGACAGAGAGGTTGTGTATCTACAAAACAAACCAGTGCGACTTACCAGAGATACTTCTTCCTGAAGCAAATCATCTGAACTTGCAGAGTGTTTGTCAAACAATATATATTCGTCTCCTTATTGCTGCGCTTGTTCTACCGGGGAAAAAAAATCAGTTTAGTATTCTTCTCATTCTAGAAATGTAAAAAAACATATTCCAGATTTTATAAAAATCAAGCCACCCTTTTGCAGTAAAAAGTCTGGAAGATGTCTCCACTTCTTTCATATATTGCTTACTTTTAATATAAAAATTTTGTATGTTTTTCCTTTTTATTGATCGTTTAGATCAATAAAGAAAAACAAACCAATATCAAAACTAGAAAAATAAATATTTATATTTATATAATTACTATGCCAGGTGAAGGAATGATATAAAGACAAACATTGCCAAGTTAATGAATGAAAAACTTAAAAAACATATGGATGTAATAAAATCTACTAATGTTATTAAACGGAAGTAGTCTCATTTAATTTTGAGTCTAAATAAGGTAGAAAAAGCTAACAACCCTTTTTGACTAGCAATCTCATATATATTCACAAGCAATCTCATATATGATAAGAGAGAGAGAGGGAGCAATCTCAGCAAATAATGGCCAGCATTCTCCGGCGACATGTTCTCCTTTTAACGGTGGCCGCCGTGATATTCTCAATCGTTCCGGATTCAGACTCTATTCCATTTATATTGTTCCACGGTAATTAATTTCATCTTCAATATATTTTATGCTTTTCCTTTTCCGACTGATTATAAATGGAAGATAAATTAATTAACTACTAATTAATGGGGGGGAAAAACAGGAATTGGAGATAAATGCTCTGGTGGAGTTAGTAACTTCACGCAACTCCTAAGCAACCTCTCAGGCTCTCCTGGCTCTTGCTTGTGAGTTGTGTCATCAACCTTTAACAAACACTTAACTTCTCTTTGACTCATCTTTAAGGGTCTTTAATTTGCTTTTGCAGAGAAATAGGAAACGGAGAAACAGACTCATGGTTCATGCCACTAACGCACCAAGCGAGTTTAGCGTGTGAGAAAGTGAAGATGATGACAGAGCTGAGTCAAGGTTACAACATTGTTGCTCAGTCTCAAGGAAACTTAGTAGCTAGAGGTCTAATCGAGTTCTGCGACGATGCTCCTCCTGTCATCAACTATGTTTCCTTAGGAGGACCTCATGCTGGCATCGCAGCTATCCCCAAGTGCTCTGTATAAAACTTTAAATTTATTAATTCTCTTAATCACTATAATTAACTGCAATGGTGTTAATCATGTGTGTTTTTGTTGCTGCGAAGTCTGGTCCATTCTGCGCTATAGCAGAAGCTTTGATGAAGTTAGAGATCTACAACGACTTCGTTCAAGTATATAACAACACTCTATTTATATATCTTTGTTCAAGATCAATTTCATTTAATCATGATTTGAATTTAGTTAGTCACTATGCAGGATCATATTGCTCCTAGTGGTTATGTCAAGATCCCTGGTGTAAGTTATTTACTTAAAACCAAATTAATTAGTTCAAAATCGATTCTGGTTACCAAACACGATGGCTTTGGTTTTCCTCAGGAAATGACAAAGTATTTGGAACACTCCAAGTATCTACCAAAGCTGAACAATGAGAGACCTGACCAAAGAAACTCCACTTTTAAAGACCGTTTCATGAGCTTACATAACTTGGTTCTTGTCATGGTACTTTGCTTTCTCCTTTCCCTTTTTTTAATCAAAAAACATGTTTTTGTAAGCTCATTGAGTCTTAATCCTTGAACAGTTCCAGAACGACACAACACTGATCCCTAAAGAAACTTCTTGGTTTGGATATTATACAGATGATGGCTTCGATTCTCTTTTGTCTACTCAACAGGTGAATCTCTCAGTCTCTCTCTTTCCTTTCTTTGTTGAAGATTTGTTCGCTAAAAACTATAAATGTGTTCTTCTTCAGACAAAACTATACATAGAAGACTGGATAGGTCTGAAAGCATTGGATGACGTAGGACAAGTGAAGTTTGTGAGTGTCTCAGGGGACCACCTTATGATATCGTATAAGGACGTTGTGAAATACGTTGTGCCTTACTTGATGCACACAAGTTTGTAAATTCTTTAACATGCGAGTCACTCTCAAAGTCTCAATGTCATTTTATAAGAAAAAATATTTGATCCCAAATCCAAATATATTTGATAATTTTTTAAAACTATGGGTAAAAATCTTGTGTTAAATTTGATGTTTAACAAATTACATGTTTAAAATGATTTGACTGTTTGGTGTTATTCAGATAAAGGTTCTGAAAGTAATTAGATGTTAGTCAATACAAATATAATTTTCAAAATCTTTCAATATGGGAAAAGATCTAAATTATAAGATTGTGAAAGTTACCTAGCTAATGTAAATCATTGTATTTCAAAATCATAACAGGTAATCCTTTCTTCATCAAATGAGTTTTTCAAGTATTACTATTTTCTTTGAATAACAGCAAATCTAACATGGTAGCATATATTAAGATCTTTTGTTAAGTAAACGTACGTAATGAAGGTAGAGTCATGATTTTGTCAACATGGTAGTTAGTGTGACTAATGAAGGGCTAATGAAGAAAACAAACTCCCCCGCCCCCTACTTTTCCAATTATGTTTGTCATCAAGAAGACAAGAACATCTAATTTAATCAGATTTAATTAATTTAAAGGCTTCTAAGTACACATATAGTGGGAGTCAATAATCTAAAAAAGTAAAAGGTACATCACATCAAAAGTTGACCCATAAAACCGAAATAAAGTTAAGACCTAGGATGCATCACATCAAAAGTTGACCCATGTGCCATTTGGAACCACGGGCTCAAAGACACAGACCGTTGGTTGTGGTTGGATGGTCCTGCCACACGTTCGCATGATGGACACATGTGAAGCGTAGTCGGTGGAGTACTCATCTGACCATACAACCTCGGTGAAAGCTTTAGTGCCCTCAACTCCGCGGCTTCTCTCTCGAGCCGTCGATTATCTTCAGTCAGTTTCTCTACGCATCTCTTCAAATACTCGCAGTCTACTTCGGTCTGCTTCAGCTTGGTCCTATTAGCCACACAAAAAAAAATTTGGTTTGCATTGTAAATAAACATTTGCTCTAAAGAGGTAAAATAATCAATTAATGTCCTAAAATGAGTTATATGAGTCTCACCTTGCTCTTCTGTTTTGGAACCACACTTCCACTTGTCTTGCGGTTAAGCCTAACTTCTTAGCCAAAGCCAGCTTCTGTTTCTGTAGATTTACCATAAAGCTCATGTTAGATCATATATTTACAAGAATACCCTCTCTCTAATATGATGATGAATAGTGACTTACGGGGTTGAGAGTATTGTGCTCCTTGAAAGTGTCTTCCAGAACAGAAGATTGATCTTTGGACAGCCTAAGCTTCTTCCGACAAGCCTCTCCACCGTATTCTTCTTCTTCGTCGGAGGTTCCACGTGAGGAAGACCGATCCAAAGTGATGTCGAGGTCATCTCCAGCACCACCTGATGTTCCTTCTCTCTCGCTCCTCTTCTTGCCGCTGATCACGGTACTAGAGATCGTGCTGTTTGGAGAAGAAACTCCCGTCTCCTCCTCCAAATCAACGGTCGACGGCAAGCTGTTCACGTCTATTTTCCCAAGGAACTGTTGGTTTTGATGATCTGCAAAAATGCAAATGGGTTATTTCGAGATCTGTCTGTTTCATGAAGAAAAGATCAAGACCTTGTTGAAGAAGTGTACCTGAGGAGGAAACAAAAGTTTGGCTCCATGGAAAGATCTGGAGATTGGATATGGGTGAAGAAGTGGGGTTGAGATCCAGCTTGAGAGGATGGCGAGTTTGTGCAAACCCCAAGCTCAAACTTAAACTCAAATCCTCTTTTCCCATCATCATGATAAATGTATTCTAGGCCTTGAATATTACTTTAACCCAAGAACTTTCAAAATGTATATGGTTTTGTGATATGAGAATATAAAACGCTTTGGTTTTTATGAGTAGAGATGACAATAGAAACTTTGAGTTGTCCTAAAAAGCTCTAATGTTGGTAGTGGAGAAAGTGTAAAGAGGACAACATTAACCTTCTAGGGTTCTTATGGAGATAGAGAGATGTGAAAATGGGATTAAAAGAGATGATTAATATAGGAGTTGAATGAAATGAGAGCTTGTCATGTTGGCAAATTGATATATTAATCGATATAATGACCTTTTGAAACCTCTATTAATTATTATCACCAACTGTTGCCTCATTGTCGTTCACTTTTTCTTTGTCTTTTTCCTTCTTTTACTATTATTATGCGTACATCATATAGGTCCTCTCTTTCCATAAACTAAAATTTTCTGTACATGTATGGAATCCAAAGTACTTTAATTTCAAAATTATAATTTACACTCGCATCATCGATATCTTCTTGTAAACTCCTGCGCAAAAACAAAAAGAAAATTTTATTTTTAACATGTGTGAAAAAAATATGGTATTTCTATAGAAGAAAAGAAACTCTGATTAGTCAAAGATCACGCACGGGTGAGAGACCAAACATGAAAGAAATAGTTGGCAATAATTTGTTGATTAAATAATGAAATTATGGAATACATCAATTGGTAGGTACAAAAACACAATCCACATGAATCTGAGCTCCTTCAAAGTTGTGGGCCAATCAACTGCTGTGATCCAATCGTATCCATGTGGGACGTGGGATCTATCACTATTCACCACAATAACACCATATTCATGGATACAACTTATTGACTGTTTCTCTATATGTTTTTTTTTCTGTAACTGAATGTTTCTCTATATGTTCATCTCAAGATTTTATATATTTTCAGTATCCATTAGCTTATAGAACGTGATGGTAACAAACTAAATAAAAAAATTAGTTAAACTATAAAAAACATCACAATTATTTTTTAATAAAAATAGATTTTTATTTTGTTAACCAGTTGTAGACTTTTGACATAATCAATTAAAATCTAACTCCTTTTTACACAGATGTATTTTTCTATTTTAGATTATCAATTACAATGATTGTTGGTGCATAATCTTTGAGAAGACGTGTTTATGTTAAAAGAATGTAAAATATGTTTTTTCACCATTGTAAATATGATTTATTATTACGCGAGTTTCCACAAAAATGATTTACTAGAGTTTTATTTAAAGGAAAATTGATGAAATAATCAAAAAAATAAAATTATGAAATTAACTATGAATTAGAGAGATATCGGAAGAAAAAAGAAGAAAGAGAAGGAGAAGGATGATTAATTTTTTAATTTTAGAGTATAATTGTATGTCACAAATAGAATAAAACTAATAGAATAAAACATTTTTACTATCGTTTACTCTATTTTTCTACCAATCAGATGAAAATGTGAAAAGACAGTTACTCCATTTTATTCTAATTTCTTTTTGTCTTATATGATCTAAGAGTAAAACTTTTACTCTCTCATAAATAAATTCAGAGTAAAAAATAAGACAGAACATTTACTCTAATTTTTAAAATTCTTTCTCTCTTTACTCTATAATATTTTCACCTGATTACTCTGAGTGGTTACCAATCACACTTTTAGTTTATTTTGTGGTTATAGGATCAAATTTCTCTTTATTTAAAAGGGATTTGTTAGAGTTGTATTAATTTAATAAAATCAAATTTGAGAACTCTACAGTTTTGGGCTCGAGGGGGTAACATGGGCAGGTAGGTCCCCTCACGTGACTATAAGGGACCCGAAAACACTCGACCCGGCCGTGCGTTTTCTTTTGTTTCCTCACATGCCGACATCTTATCATTTGCATCGACGCGCCTTTAATCATTTTCGCTCCTTTGTAATCATTATACGCAAAATTTGCAAAGAAAATGTTTTTTAAACAACTAGAATATCAAGTCAATACATTTACTTCTGAATGTTTTTTTTTTTGACTTCTGAATGTAAAACGCAGTCTCAATCAATACGTATAAAGCAAAGATTCACGAATAAAAACTTCGATAATACAATTTATTATTTTCTGATGATGTAATCATTTGAGGCGTTTATATATTTTTTTGCTTTTTGGGTAGGACTAATAATGTTCAATGCTGTTAAATCATGTTTGATGCGCAGCTTAAAAACATAATTGGCTGTGGACCAACGTCACCATCATTAGGGAACTTTAAATGTTTGGACCATATTTTTATAGGAAATAATTCTTAACGAAATATAAGAAAATGTCTCTTAACTTCTAAATAAAAAAACTAAGAACTGGCTCTTAATTATCTTATTTAAGAACTGGTTCTTAATTTTTTAGTTAAAAATTAAGGGACGGTTTCTTATATTCCGATAATAATTTTTCCCTAAAAACCTCCCATTAAACATGCTCTAATTTTTCTTAGTCCCTTATTATGTTTTCGAATATTATATAGTCTCCTGAACATGTATTAATTCTATTGCTTAAATCTATTATACTTGAAAAATACCAAGTGGCATCGAAATAACGAGCAAGAAAGAGGCATAGCAGTAAAAAGAAGATAATTCCAGTTTGACGTTTCACATAAATGCTTTTATCAATTAGTGATATTCGATCGATATATATATATTAGATGATTTTAACATACTGTATAAAAATTTTGTGAATATTACTTTTATACCTTCGTGGTTATTGAGATTCTAGTATCAATTAATTCTATCAATCATGGTTTGGGATCTATGTTTTGTAAAACTATATATATATACTTGAGTGTAGTAAATATGAAGAATCTTCAAGTTAAAAATTAGAAAGGACCAAGTTGGCTCGTGCGATATATCCTCCCATGTGGAACAGACGTGGCGCACACATTCCTAAGCTAACCACACAACCCATTACAGCAAAGCACACGTGTGCTGTTGTCCACCCACACGTGCATTCATGGTCAAATATTCCTATGCAGCTATGCGCTTCGTGGTTGTCCCCAGTCAGTGGTGTCCAAATAGGAATATTTTATGTCTTTTTTTTTTAACAAGGGAATATTTTATTTATAACCTTTTTTTGTTCAAATTTTATTTGTAACTTTTAAAAGAGAAGGTTTATTCGTACTTACAAATGAGACGAATATATTCATAACTCTTAGTGAGAAGACTTCTCCTAGTGCTGAGTAGAAAGATGCACAACATCACTAGTCAAGTAGTCATTAGAGGAAGGATTAGGAAGGATATAAAATATAAATGATCAATTAATTCTTCATGGTCTGCGGATGGATGAGATTAGTGTGGAGTATATATAAGATACATGTTCAACTTCTTATCCAAATATAACTGAAAATAATTAATCTATATCATCACATAAATAAATTTAAACTTTAAAGGTGGTAATAGCTTACTAATTTGTTCCTAATCTTAACACTATAACATAAATGAGTAGGAGTATAAACGTCATCCTCTAATGCTCTCCAAAGCTGGATCCATGCGGTTTATACAAACCTTTATTCGTGGATTTTTACTTTGCGTTAGTTTAAGACAAGATCTTAAGCGTAATTTGAATCTTTTTAGTCAAAAAAAAAAAAAAAATCTTAAGCGTAATTTGTAAGAAGACTTAGTACAAAGCACACACGTCTGACTTGGAATGTTTCATTACCGTAAATTTTATTTACTTTTACATTAATCAGATGATTTTACACGCTATATTTAACCTATTAACCTTCCAAACGTTTGAACATTGGCTAAAGCCACAAAGTGTGATATATTTGAAAATATTTCTCCAGAAACATATACAGTACTACTATTTCCTACTCGTATGTATTTTATTCTTATGCTTATACAATTTTAATGGGTGAGCTGTTGCTCATGTGATTGATTCATCGGTTAACCAAAAATCGTTTGGAATATCTTCGGTCTATAATGCGAGACACGTGCAATGTTTGATATCTACATTGTACATATGATTTGTTTTAGGTGTGTGTTGATATATGTTTTGAACCTATTCTAGCTCTAACAACAATATAAAATAGTCTCTTATAATAAATCTATCATTTTGTGTGAATATTAGCCAATTTGATAAATCACTTTGAATCTTTATGTCATTTATTTATCGCGTTGAATCATATCTTTCCGCATTGTTCTTCTCAGATCTTGTATAACAGTGTCTGTGATGTAATCATTAAAGAGTTGCTCTCAAGTGAATCGATTTTTCGGAAACAAGAGGAGCCCACTTCGAACATTACACTTCCTTTTCTTATTAGTCGGCCAGAACTACATGTGAGAGCGATTGAGTTCTGATTTGGAACTAAATATTTAATTTCCTAAAATCAAACGATCAAAATATTATAATAAAACCGACATAATGAGTATTTGGCATCGCTATAAAAAAACGCACAAACGGTGCGAGTCAAATGATTATGGACTATAATCATTACGTGATGAAATACAAAAACGCATAAAAGTTAACCTATGATATGTCCTGAACCTCCTATATAATTGTTGCTATTATTGTAGTAACAAATTAATAATGACGAGTTCATAATTAATGGGCAGCCTTCTCCAAACTAAGCATGCTCATGCAAATAAACGAGCATTTACACACAAAATCAGAGTGTCATAAAAAGAAATAAATGATCATCAATTATCATAGGTTATCTTAGATATACTGGATTTGAAATCCTGAGTGCGAGCCCATTGAGGATACAATGAGAGGAGAGCCCATTGAGCTTCTCGCAGGATAGCATTACTATCACCTGCCATGTTTATTGCATGTCGGAGAATCTTTTAACGAAAATAAGAGACAGTCTCTTAACTTTTAACTAGAAAAAGCTAAGAGACGTCTCTTAAATAAGAGATTAAGAAATGTTTTTTAATTTTTTTTAATTAAAAACTAAGAGACTATCTTTTATTTTCGTTAAAAGACCTGTAATAAGACCTTAGGCCTAAGAATTAAGATGCCACTTGTTTTGTCACCTGAATATGAACGATCAACATATTTATCTGGGTGAGTCAGTACTTAAACGAAATTTATTCTCAGTATAGTTTAGATTTTTATATCTGGTTTAGAATTTATGGAGTATAAAACTTTACGGATGGTAATCTGTATATAGTAACTCTTTCCCAAATGCATATACTAAATGTTTAGTTTAGGGTATCATGGTCATGATGTGAGGCTCCAATCCCGACTCAGAGTTAATGACATTGTAATAAATCTGGAAGTTGTAATCAACTTTGTTGCTTGTGCACCCACTGCTGAACAACTCGATCCCGTCATTGATTTGATCGATACCTGCTCAATGCTCATTGACTGCCAAAGTTATTGGCAATCCTTGGACCGACCTTGGTGTATGTAAAATGGATTATGCGGACAGAAAATCGCACATCATTGAAGAACCAGAGGGCATAAGATCAGTGTGTAGTTAATCTGTCTCTTCCGAATCTTTCTCATGGGGACAAGCACAACTGCACAACAACTAATCTACATGCTAGACTTAAGAAAGGCCCGCCATCATCTTTGTAAAATAAATTCGGTTCAATACAAATACTTCTCGGATCTTATCTTTGTTTACTTCGTGCAATGACTTCACTTGAGACTTCCTTGTTATCTCTTCTCTCAGTCTCAGTTACCCTTGTGGCCAATCTCTTCAACTCACAGCAGAACTCTGAGACATGGTCTACTGTTCCTCTCTCAGAAAGAAAAAGAAAAGATTTCTAGCTGATAGTGTGCTTTTTAGGGTAGGCTGATCATCGCTCTAGATGTAAAAATTGAAGTGGTCAACGTTTCACATTTGCGACACTTTCACCTTTTCGATGTAATATGAAATTATGCGGGACTACCATAATTTTTCAAGCATTAAACTGTAGGTTTTCCTGCTTTCTCTAAGAGACCTTACGAGTCTCAGTTTATATGGTTTGACAAAACTTTTCGTAACCATATATGGTTGTTTTGCTTTGGCAAGTTAAAAGGAAAAGAACACAAAGAAATAAAATTTACTCCACCATGAGATTTATTGATTTAATTTAACTACACAAAGCATCACACTAACCGATTTTCTGTATTTCATTATGGATAACTCAAAATCGAACCACCCTCTCTCTTTATAAAATAGTTTATGAACTTACCCATATATTTACTTATAAAACTTTGTTTCTACTAAGTTTGAAATGAGACAAGACCATGCCTCTTGAGATATATTTCGTCTTCCTATCTTTTACTGTTGTGTGTTCTGGATTCTAGACCATGTCACCAAGCATACCTATCTACCCTGCAACAAACCAGAAACAAGTTCCCAACTACTACTTATTCCCACTGCTCAAAAAAATAAAGCAATGGATAACATTTAAGGCATGAAAATAATAAAGCTTCAATAAGGGAGATGGCTTCACCTTTTGTCGACGTGTTTATGGGGCCGATCATCTCTGCAAATGAAATACAACAGATGTTACTTAATTTCTTGTCATTGATTGAATATTACAACACAATGCAACAGTATCATTACAGTCTTACGGATCAATGTAGTTTAAAGGGCAGGTTGATCACAACAAGCCTAAACATACCTTAGCCGGAGAAGGAGAAACTCTGAAGCAATCAGCATTCATCCCGACAAGACACAACCCAGGGAAGATAACCTACACTCGCAGAGTTCAACGATGAGACGATGCTAAAGAGGTAAAAAAATCTGCTTGAGTGAGGCAATTCGTCGAACACTTTGTGACTTACATCGAGATGCTTCTGCAAGGTCTTTGCCCTCTTTCTCGGCCGACGAGACGGCCTGTTCCCGCTCATGCTGAACACGTCTTCCTCGATCTCGTCTCTAGAAAGAGCCACCCAGAGCCTGTGATTCTCGCTCTTCGCCTCCACGCCGCCGCCGCCGCCTAATCCGGGAGACTCCGCCGGGATCCCTCTCTGCCTGTTCGATTTCGCCTCCACCGCCGCGACCGGGGGTTTCTGATTCTTCGCCTCCGGAGCTCCTCCTCCGCCGGACGCCTCCGCGGTGACCGCGCCGTTTCCCTTCTTCGAACCGCCGCCGCAGGCCTTCCTCGGCCGCAGATTCCACGTCCTCTTCTCTTCCTCCTCCTCCTCCTCCGCCGACACCGGAGCTTCCTCTTTAGGCGGCGGATTCTCATCGGATTTCACCTTCTTCGGGTGATCGCGGTCGGACGACGGAGCGAGTGAGGAGAAGGAGAGACGCGGCTGGCGAGACGATCGTGACGCTACGGTTCGGTTGGAAACAGGCGGCGGCGGCGTCTCCTCCGATTTGGGGTCCACGTCAGTGACGGCAGAGACTTGAGGTCCAAGCGTGAGGGAAGAAGAGAAACCGTGGCGAGACTTCATATTCGCCGGCGAAGCAGACATTGGGGACGAGATTTATAAAACGAAAAAGCTATACTCGTGGGATGCTTGGTAGAGAAGAGAGATCAAAAACCCTAAGAAGAGAGCAGAGAGAGAGAGAGAGAGGGCGATCTAGAAAGGACGAAGGAGATTTACGGAGAGGAGGAGGGGAGGGGAAGGGGGGTGCATGCGTTTGTTTCTAATTTTGTTTTTATTATATTTTTTCCTTGATTCTTCTTCCTCCTTTCTTACAAGTCTTTCCTTCTTTTCTCCATTTTATTTCTTTCCTATTGGACCTTTCTTTATTATATTTAATTTAACAATAATAAAATTATATGTAAGGTTTTATAGTAAGATTTAGGGAAATAATCCTTTTCATTGAAACTAATGTAATACATACACAGACAAAAGGATCAAATTAGTAGTAATGACATAAAATTGTGTTACGAGATTTTAATGATATTACTTCTATAGGAATTTTAAACTAGTATAATCTAGATCTGCTGTTAGCATGCTATAAATTATAAACACATTACTTAGTTATGAGAATCTTCTAAGAGATTTTTTGTTTGTCAGACGAGATTATTGGCTAATAAATGGAGCAAAGAATTAATGGCGTTACTTAAATGGATATAACTATTTTGTTTTGTCATTGTTAGAGTAGCGACCAAAACATTATATGACTATTTTGTCATGAAATGGCAACATTCTTTACGGTTTAGGTTGCAGAAGCTCTGGGGCCATCTAATATTGTAGGCCGATTATGACTTCTTTGTAACTTTTGAAACATTATGCCAGGCCGATAAATCGATGGGCTTCTCCTTCTCATATACATATGAAAAGCCTTTTCTTTTACTAAGTCATAGGTCTTAGTCTACTCTACACAACAAAATTAGGGCATCCCTAAGTTTCTTGGTTCTCAAGGAAGAAGTTAATACTCAACTACCCTTACCCTTTAAAGACCGAGTGTCATAGGCCCAATAACGTAAACCAAACTGTGGGCACGGTTTGTTGAAAACTTAAAAGTTCGAAATACGGTGAGAAGGAAGCCACGTTAACAGCTGAGATTTTATCGTGGGGATCCCATCAGATCCGATGAAAGTCATAAGGTATATTCTATTTGCCTTTCTAATTTCGTCCTACTTGTGATCACGTGGCCGAGATAAGTGGGTCCTACTTATCTTAATCCAATCACTCGTCGTGAATCATGATAGGACATAGAAATAAATAAATACAGTATGTTGTAAACCTCTTTGGAAAGGCTTTTATACACTTTTGTTTTTAACACTTAAATTTCATTAAAATATCAGAAAATGATCACAAGGATCGATTACAATCTTGGCGATACGAAATTCACAAGGATTAACTAAACAAATGGCTAAGTCAAGAAGGATAATCCACTGCAATGTATGAATGACATCGAATAAATTAAAAATTTGGAAAGGCTTTTATACACTATATATAGAATAAATTAAAAATTTGACCTTAACAGAGAAAGAGTAATTCAATTATTTACATCTCCAAATATTCTTAGCTTCAAATTTTTGTTGTTTCGAATATTCCAACTTGAAATATTCCTAGCTTCGAATATAAACTTAAAAAAAAATAAAAAAATCTATACATGCAAGCTGTTAAAGGGTATAAAAAGTTATGAGTTATGACACATATGTTGTTTATAATATTGACCGTTTTAGACTTCAGAACAACTTTTCACATGATATTGAAAATAAAAAGTTTAAAGCGAAACTTTTATATCAACAATTATGCATTCTGCAAATTTGAATTAAGTGGTTTCACAATAATAAACTACCCCAAAGTATAAAGTTACTTTTTTACCAAAAAAAAAAAGTATACAGTTACATACTTACATGTTTTGGTCTTTAGTCAAATATTAGCAATAAATTTATGAGCATACATGCAAAGATCTGTTGAGAAAAATGGAACATATCAAAAAATAGTCTTCAAGTTAATAGTAATTCAATTCAAAAGGTTTCGAAAATAAATAATAAAGAGTAGTATATTTTAGTCAAAAAAATAATAATAAAGATTATTGCTTTGACTAGAACACAAGGAAATGAAAAAGAAAAGAAAAAAACAACAACATGCGACACAGCAGATAACTTGTGTAATAAACCCAACCAGATAAACCCCCTTTATAACCATCGCCTCTCTCTCTCTCGTTTCCCCTGAATCAGATTTTGTGCTTGAGAGATTTATCTTCGATCTGATCGACGGCGTCGGAGGATCCAAAACCTATTAGGATATGACTCGCCGTTGTTCTCACTGCAACCAAAACGGACACAACTCACGTACATGTCCGAATCGCGGTGTTAAGCTCTTCGGTGTTCGTCTCACAGAGGGCTCGATCCGGAAAAGTGCCAGCATGGGTAATCTCAGCCACCACTCCTCCGGCTCTGGATTGAGTGGACTTGGGTCGAACAACAATCCGGGCTCTCCCGGTGATGGCCCTGACCACGACGGTTACGCCTCCGAGGATTTTGTTCCCGGCTCCTCCTCCTCTAGCCGTGAGAGGAAGAAAGGTAACGCGTTTTCCAACTTTATGGGACTTTATAAAATCATCTGAACTTGATGATGATTGTGATGGATTGCTGTTTTAGGGAATCCATGGACGGAAGAGGAGCACCGGATGTTCTTGATTGGTCTACAGAAGCTCGGGAAAGGTGATTGGAGAGGTATCTCTAGGAACTATGTGAAGACGAGGACACCTACTCAAGTTGCGAGTCATGCTCAGAAGTATTTTATCAGACAGTCCAATGTCTCTCGCCGCAAGAGACGTTCTAGTCTCTTTGATATTGTTCCTGACGAGGTCAGTTTCTGCATTTTGCTTTGATGCTGTAACTTGTTTAAAGCGGGTCTCTTTTTCATGTTGCAGCTAATGGATTCTCAGGAACTGCAAGCTGAGGATATTCCGATGCAGGGCAGTGACTCTGTTCTGGGACCATTGATCCCGGAGACGGAAGAGTGTGAGTCCATGAAATCAACCAACTCTAGTGGTGACGAGCCGCCAACTGTGACGGCTTCTGCTTCTGTTGTACCTGAAGAGACAATCCAAACGCAGCTACAACCACCACCTGGTTCATTCCCTGTGCTGTATCCGGCTTACTTCCCACCATTCTACTCATTCCCCTTTCCGGTTTGGCCTGCTGCGTATGTTACCGAGCCGGCAAAGGAAGAGAGTCACAAGATCCTCAGGCCAACAGCTGTGCACTCAAAAGCCGCCCCGATTAACGTTGATCAACTTCTTGGTATGTCTAAGCTCAGCCTCAAGGAGTCTAGCCAAAACGGTGTATCGGAACAGTCTCTTTCACTGAAACTCGTTGGAGGTTCGGCTTCAAGGCAATCTGCCTTTCATCCAAATCCAGCCAGTGGTGGTGGTGGACCGGACATAAACACCGTGATTCATGCTGTCTAAAGATGTACCTGATGCGATGATTGTCTCTCAGATTTGTAGCCGTAGCCAAGTGACAAACTCGTTGACATGACTACACAACAACAACAATTTCAGACAGACAGGTCCTGTGGCTGGGCTCTCAGAATTAGTTCTTGGTTATATTATACAATTGTTTTAGTTAGGTTTGTTTGAATTGCTTAGTTCAGCTTTGTTTGTTAGGGTGGAAAAGAAAGAAAGATAAATGTTACTGGCCTTTGCCTTTGTTTTGGTTTAAGCATAACCGTTAATTTCGTTCAAAGATGTATTAAAAAGGGTTATCATTCTTAGGATTTATTACAATAAGTTTCTTATGAAGATATCTTCTTTCCGTCATCCTGCTGGTTTTTATATCAGTTTATCGTTCATAATCACAAATGCACATAGTGTTGGTTGGAACTTGGAGAGACAGAGTCTCCCATGTATCGACGTATGCATTTTGTTCTAGTTTCGAAGAACCAAACTGATAAATTAGACCAGAACTTACCAATATCCGAACAATTCCTGTTTTTTTTTTTAAAAACCTAAAATACAATTTATATACTTTAAATATTATATATGTACTTTTTAAAGGTGACTAACAAATTAAATTATTCAAAATCGAATTATTCAAATGATATACATTAATCTGAATTATCCAGTATTTTAACTTAACAACCTTACTTATTTGGTATTCTGTACGAACAATCCGAATTGTCTGGTATTTGTTTGAATCGTTCAAATTATCCAAAAAAGTTAAACTAAACCGAAATCAAATAAAACATGAACTTGATCCAAAATTTTTAAAATATTAACCAGTTTCCAATATTTATATCAGAATCTAAAGAACCGAAGCAAACTGAGTCAAAACCGAAGCAAATTTTATAAAAATTCGAATGATTTACATAAATATAAAGAATCGAAAATGAAATAATCGAACCAAAAGGAAAACCAAATGATCACGTCTACCCATGCCAGTGTCCTATTATGTGGGCTAAGATACTAAGAAGAAAAAGTGGGAAACCGTTATGGCCTTGCCAAAAAGCTTCTTCTGTAATGGGCCTACGATGTGTAGTGAAAGCTCAATAAAAAGCTAATGGGCCTTACTAAAGGTTAGGGAAACCCTAGCTTAGCTCCACATGGAATCATCATCCTATATAAAAGCAGAAACCTAGCTGGAAACAAGTGACTGCGACGCCGGAGATCAGCAATGGGTACGTCTCTCTCTTTATTATGTTCATTGGATTTTGATGATAATGTATGTGTGTTTGTATGAAAAGTGAGCTAAGAAGAAAGAAATGTGGGGTTTTTGATTGCAGGGGCGTACAAGTATGTGTCTGAGCTATGGAGGAAGAAGCAGTCGGATGTGATGAGGTTTGTGCAGAGAGTTAGGTGCTGGGAGTATCGCCAGCAGCCTTCCATTGTCCGTCTCGTCAGGCCTACTCGTCCCGACAAAGCCCGTCGTCTCGGCTACAAGGCCAAGCAGGTCTTTTTCTTCTTCTTGTCGTGTAGCCCCTTTTACCAAGTTATAAACTTGTCACTAGTTTTAGTTAAGTCTCGCCTGAAGCTGGTAAAGCGGTATCTTGAAGTGTTGGCATTCTCCTTTTTTAAGTAGTATGTCTTCGTTAAAATGATAGAATACTTCCTGAGACCAGCTAAATCGATTCAATCTTATACCAAACAGATCTCTATCTATTTTGGACTCTGTTCTTGTCAAAGATTGATACATTTTTTGTAACCCACGAATCAAGTTGTAAAATTTTCAGTAGTTTTAGCTTAGTTGGTAATTAGCTGGTCAAGCGGTGTCTTGACGCGTAGGCATTCTCCTTTTTTAAAAGTAGATTGATCTGCGTTAACATGATAGAGTACTTCCTGAGACCAGCGAAATCAATTCAATCTTCTGACCGAACAACTCTTTATCTACTGTGGACTCTGTTCTTGTCTTAAGTTTGATACATTTTTTTATTAAGTCATGGACCCAAGTTTTTATTTTGTTTTGTGTTAGTCATTCAATGAAATTGTTTTTGACCAATTATTCTGGTTCTTTGTGATCAGGGGTTTGTTGTCTACCGTGTCCGTGTGAGGCGTGGAGGTCGCAAGAGGCCTGTTCCCAAGGGTATTGTTTATGGTAAACCCACTAACCAGGGAGTGACACAGCTCAAATTCCAGCGCAGTAAGAGATCTGTTGCTGAGGAACGTGCTGGTCGTAAACTTGGTGGCCTCAGGGTCGTTAACTCCTACTGGCTCAATGAGGTTTGCACCCCCAAACCCTCCATATATTTAGCTCAGACTGTAACTTGTTTCATTCGCCTTGCTGATGTGATGATTGATTCCAACTATTAATGGTGGTTTTGTCTCTGATTTTTACTTAGGACTCTACTTACAAGTATTACGAGATTATACTTGTGGACCCTGCACACAATGCCGTCAGGAACGATCCAAGGATCAACTGGATCTGCAACCCAGTGCACAAGCACAGAGAACTCAGAGGGCTCACCTCAGAGGGAAAGAAGAATCGTGGTCTTCGTGGAAAGGGTCACAACAACCACAAGAACAGACCTTCCCGCAGGGCTACCTGGAAGAAGAACAACTCCCTTTCTCTCCGTCGTTACCGTTGATCAACTTTTTCGTTTTGTTTTTTTTTTGCTCGAGTGGTATATCTTCTGTGTGGATTTGTGTGTCAGAAAATTTCATTTGGTTGGAAGATATTTTACATTCAAGAGTTTTTTTTTCAAGTTGTGTTCATTAAAACTTTGAAACCTTTGAACGTTAAGATTCTGGAGCACGTTAACCTGGTTGGTCTTTCCTATATGACTGAATCTCTTATGGAACCTGAATCTATCTTCTCAGAAAGTTATGGACCATGGTAAATTAATATTTGTCGGAAGCCTATCTCGATACATTTGGTATTTTAAGTACATGTTTAATGGTGTCTGAGGCCTATTTTGAAACCTTTGTTTGTCTTCTTTACCCCAAGCGCAACGCTTTTGTAGGTTTGCATCTTACAATCATTATTCTGATTCTTCCTTCCATCTTGTTGGCCTATTGTTTTCACAAATTGTAGCTATCAGTCTCGTCTGGTTTTCATCCTTGTGTTGAAGATGATAATCAACACATTGGTGTATGCATCAACAATTATAACAGGAAGAGGTGCTAATGATTATAATTAATGTGTTAATGACAAACAGAGAATGTCCTTTAATTTTCCAAAACAATGAGTTGGATGATGAACTCGTTGTAGTTATCCATGTCAAACACAACTTCTACTAACTGAAGCTTATATACATAAATACAACGATGAATAGATTCAGTCTTGGCTTATCTTACAACAAAGAGATTCAGTCTTGCATAGCAAACATATGAAAGCAACAATACCACATTTACATGATTCATGCTATATCACAAGTCACAAGACCTCGTCCATGGATACATAGCGGCGCTCCTGAATGGAGAGCTGTGCAGCAACTCCCATGGCAACAGCCATCAATCCGTCTTCCAAATCAACAGCTGCTCGTCCTTCACCTCTGATTGCCGACAAAAATATGAGGTGTTCCAAGTAACTTGACCCATGATGCAACCCTTCATATCTGAATAACCAAACATCAATCATATGAATGTGATGTAAAGACCATGAGAAGAGAATATGACAGATGAATAGAGCTTTACTTTATTCTTTCATCCTCAGCTTTTATCGTTTGAACGTGTTCTCTTCCTCCCACGCGACTCCCAAATCTAACTATACTCTCTGGAACAAGAGCCTCCCCCTACAACATGGTTGCCAAGTAAGTTAGATATATTGACCCTCCTCAAGATTCATGGATCATATTTCAAAAAAGGACTTTTACCTTTCCAATGTCACCAGTAACAGAGATTTCTTGCTCGTTTTTGCTTCCTTCAGCAAACATGCAAAGATCAAGCATCCCTCGACATCCATTGTCAAACTCAATTATAACATATGCGTTATCAATTATATCAGGCACCTATGTTGTCAAAGAGAAACATATATAATATGAAACTCGCAATTGGTAATAATGAGTCGAGATTAAAAAAAAGTACCTTCCCATCATAAACTTCATCCTTGTGGTTTACATCCATGCCACCAGAAGCCATCACACAAACAGGATTCGCAGAAGCAAAGAGCCTCATCAGATCAAAGAAATGGCAGCATTTCTCCACCAAAGTCCCTCCAGTGTTCACATTGAATCTATTCCAGTTGTTCACCTAGTTGAATACGAAAGCAAATCATTATAGCTCGGACGCGAGAACACTATCCAATAAGCTTTTACCTTAACCAAGAAAGGGAACCTATGTTCACGGATAGCTACCATCTTGACGTCACCAAACTCTCCGCTTTTCACTTTCTCTATAAGCTTAGCTACAGGTGGCATGTATCTATACTCCAACCCAACTTGCACCACCATATCCGACCTTCTCTTCGCAGCCTCCAGAACCTCTTTGCAATCTGCAATATTGGTGCATAACGGCTTCTCGACGAGAACGTGGTGCGGTTTCGGGTAAGCGATGATGTCCATTAGAATCCGGTGGTGAGTCATGTTCGGCGAAGAGACGACGATCACGTCGCACGTCTCGCTCTCGAGCAGCTCTTCGTGTCCTGAGAAGACCTTGAGATCCCAATTGAAGGATCGAGCGAGTTCGACGGCGAGGAGCTGCGAGGGAGGGTGGGGATCGGCGATGGATACGACGGCGAGGTTTTGGTGGCGGAGATGGTGGAGGTTGATGAGATGTTCTCTTCCCATCATGCCGATCCCTACGATTCCGTACTTGGTGATCGCTGAGTTCGCCGCCATTACTGAGCTTCCGAGCTTTCTCTCTCCTCACTCTCTCTCTCTATCTCTTCTGATCTTTTGGATAATTTATGTAGTGGTCCTTTAAATCTTCTCAATTTCAAGGATTTTGGATCATTTATGAAATCTATCTTTCCGCCACAGCTTTTGGATTATTTATAAAATGGTCCTTATAATATTTTTAATTAGATGAAAAGTCCCTAGATTTAGCATTGGTTCCTACCACAAAATGTGCTCATTGTGAACAACCCTTTGTGCTTTTTCCAAAAGTCTTCTGAGGTTAACAAAGACTGAGGATTGTACATTTGCCAGTTTTTTTTGCAAATACATCACAACAAGCAAAAATGTGGACATACATTATATGTATATACAGGAACCTGCATCACGTTATAGTAGTGAGACTCAGAGATCCCAGCGAGCACTTGGCAGCCTCGAAGCAGTTTACTTGGCGTAGAAGAGACTGTACCCCGTCTACCCATCTCTGCTTCTGAATCTTGTTCTTGCACTTGAACTCCAAAAGCCCTTGTCCCGTTTTCAGACCAAAGTACACTTCTTCTGAGTTGTTTTCCCTCTCTTTCCTGTATGGCCAAGCTGATTTCTCATCGCAGACTCCGTAGACAACGCCTTCAAAAAAAAAAGGAACAACAAGTTCAGAATGTTTGTCTGTCTTTCAGGTAAGTCATCTAAGCTAAAAGATTATGAAAATGCTTACATTTGATCTTCTTGGAGAATGCTCCTCCAACATGTTTGCTTTTGAGTTTGATCATTACCTGAAAAAAATCGTAAGTAGCATTATAAGCATTACATCATAAGTGTAGTCAGCAGATATATGTTGTGGCTTTAGGATGCTAATCAAATCTGCTGTACCTGAGACTTCTTGTTGATATAGACGCAGACACGCTTGGTTCGTAGCACTCCTGAAAGTTAAAAGCACAGTAAAACAAAGAGGTCTTAGCTCAGTGAACTCTTCAACTGATCAGAGTCTGACTAATAGAAGATACTTACCATGTCGTGAGCATTGCATCAGTTCGCCTTCTAATGGAAGATTTGGTTCTTCCAATCTAAACTGAATATTTGCAGGCCAATGAGAGTCAGAGAAGCTTCTCTCGAAAGGTGCAATAGATGCGTTTTTCCTTGCTTCCTTTGGCTGTCTCGCCTTCAGAGCCGCTTCTCCTCTCAAAGCTAAGTTACCATTTAATAAAAAACCTGATCCAAGTAAGAACCAACGAAGCCAAAGGATTGTGAAACTAGTTTCAAACAAGACCTCTACCTGTTGCAGCAGCGGCTGTAAGAGTCATGAGATCACCAGGGCTGTGGATATCTACAGATGACCTAACCGTGGAAGCAACACGTGCACGGCCAGCACCGGCTCGCTCAGCCATCTCTACGCAATGTGAGGCCAGGAGTTCTGTGGCAGAGGCCAAAGCCAGAGCCATATTGGAACTTGAGCCTTTGCTGTTGCTTGCAGATGTCACAGAGGCTAAACCAGCAGCCAGAGCGGCTATAGAGACTGCGGAATGCACGTGTGCGTTCTCAACGCGCACCTTGTCTTTCTTCTTGAGATAATGAATGGTGTTGCTGCTGCTGCTGCTGCTATGTTCCTTGTGGTGGTGAAACCATTTTGACAATGTCCCTCCCTTGCGTGTTCCATACGAGTTCATGATTTTCCCTGCCTGGAATCAAAAGCCCCATGATGAAAAATGGGTTTTGATCTGAATTGAGGAAAGGGATAAGAAAAGTGACGTACCACGAGTGGATCTGCAGCAGCAGCATCAGGAAACAGGACAAGGGGAGTGTTTTGAGAAACACAGAACTGTTGTTGTTCTTGTTGTTGTCTATGTTTGAGTGCAAGTGCTTTGGCTATTTCAGAAGTAGAGAGACTCCATGATCTGGACAGAAACTCCATTGGCTCCTTTGGTGTCTGAGGCTGAGGAATTGATGAGAACAGCTCTTCAGCTCTGAGAACTCTACCTTCCTCCATGTTCTCTGATCCAAACAAGGAAGAAGATGTATCTTTCCAATCTGAATAAAACCCACCACTTTCCATTTTCTTTTTTTTATTCCTATGTAAATAATGAATCTTGAAATACAAGATGAAGCTTTCTTGAATTTGAAAAGCTGAAAAAGAAAAAAGAATTTGAAAAGCTGACGTGGGATGACAAGAGGGAATTTAATTTCCTGGTGGAGTAAGAGTTATGTTTCTGATCAAAATCATGTGACCAAAACAGAGAGAACCCAGCATTTAAGTTTCAGAAATAAAACTTGAAAATGAACTGTAAAACCTTTAATGAAAATAATTAAAAGGAATATAACTTTTTTGGAGATGAAAAGGATGATGTTGACTCAGATGGAAGAGAAGAGGAAGAGCATAACACAATAAGAGAATCTTTTTTTTTTCTTTGTTTTTATGAGATAGAATAATTCAAACCACAAGTTTTCAAAAGTACGTGCGGACTAACAAGTGAGAGATAGATTTGCATTAAGATTCTTGGGAGATTTAAGAACTCGTCTCCATGTTCTTACATATATATGGTGTTGATAAAGAGAGAGAGATGATGTTGTTATGGGCTAAGGAACAATGTCCTTGGATTCAGGTAATATCTTAATGAAGTAGGACGGTTTGTGAAACCAGAAAGTAGCGACAAATGCATTGGTCTGAGAGCATTTTTGTCGTTTGACGAGCGGACGGCTCTCACACGATTCATTCCGACCAGCTCCTTCAAATAATACGTAAAAGAGACCACTTCTGTTTTTCTATTTGTGTACTCTAGCATTGTTTGAGTGGTTTCACGGATTAACAATCATTATTAACGTGTGTTGTCTATCTAGCATTACTATTTTATTTATCACTTAAGTCAAACGGTTGAGTCATCGAAGCATTTAAACAAAGTATTCCCAAACAAACAAAACCAATTTTTATAGTTGAGTCATTTTTTAGAATGGGCCTCATACAGGGCTTTTATTTATAGGCCTGATATATAGGAAAGATTTCCCCTTCTAGAAAATAGAAATTTATAGTTGAGTCGTGCAGTAATGTGATCGGCTACTTGATTTGCTTGATGAGAGTGAGATAGAGGAGTTACATCGAGCTCCTCTTGGAAAGTTGTGTTAGCCTCTAATAGGCCTATAGCCTGAAGTTCTTTCTAACTAATTCTTTTCCAAGAGGCAAGGTTTCCACCCTTCTTCTTCTATTAGCCTATACAGCTTGAAGTTCTTCATTTGTGGATTTTTTTTTTCAAAAAAATAAGGTGATAACATAACTTACTTAAAAGATGTTGGTTATGCTTCAGGAGAATATAGGACAAGTAGAAATTTTTAAGATGGATACAACAAAAGAAATTGAGTAAAGTGGAATAGAAGAAAAAGAAGTTGAGAGTAAAGAGAATGATATTCAGATAAATAACATGGAGCCTTTGATGTATGCTCTGGCCTGTCGTTGAGTAAGGGCTCTGGTAGATGAAGCATTAGAGAGTCAGAGTGATGCAGATGCAAATGTTGTGTATGTTTTTGTGCAAGTAAAAGATGAAGCTGGAAACAAATAATAAATTGCTGGATTAAGCATTGCCATAATAATTTGAACGAATGTGTAAGTTTTTTTTTGTCTAAAATAATCTGAACCTAAACTGAATTTTAACCTTTGAACAAAAAAAAAAAACTGAATTTTAACCCAGTCAGCTGGTTTGAGCCTAGTACATATAAAGGCCTAAGCCATTTTAATAGTCCAATTGATGATCCAAAACTGTTTAACCAGTTTAATCCAAACATTCATTTGCTTCACACAGAAAAAGCCACTAAAAATACTTATCCTTTAAAATAATTTTTTTTTTTGTTAAAATCCTTTCAAATACTTTCCATCTCATATTAGCCAATCATCGTTCCACTAACCTACCAGTTTTGTCAACCGAAACCTTTTTTTTTTACCGCCAATGAATTTAATCGTACGTTTAAAAAGTTGAAAAAACTGTCGTGTGGTTTATTGAATTCAATATCAGCCGCAGGATTCAGGGAACACAACACGTGTCGCACGGATTTTGCCACATCAGAATCATTTATTTTTCTTTCCCAAATGTATTTTATTTTGGACTTTACTTAAACCAAAACTCATTTACATTTGCCGAGAAAAAACGAATAATTTTTATCGCTCCTTTCTCTCCCAAATCTGCTTCACTCTCCAAACCTCGTTTCTTCGCCGGAACCCTAGCTCGACTCCATCAGTCTAAATTCTCCGGTGAGTTTAACCTCTTTACCACCGTTTCAATTTTTGTTTGCGTGGATCACCAAGTTAGGGCTTGGTGACGCAACGATTTCAATTGGGTGTGAGAGGGACGCGTTTGATGTTTGTTTTGGTAGAGCAGTAGATGAACGTGCGATTAGGGAACAGCTGAATGGAGGGAGGTATCGTCTCCATACTCTCTTGTCTCGGTACTTCTCGTTTCCTACTGTTTTGAAATCACTCCGACTCGAAATCATTTTCATCTCTTTATGGTTTTTTTTTTTGATTTCAGGAAGAACCCCATGGATTATGATGACAATGACTTTCACAACCAGAATCTCAATCTAGCTGGTGAAGCTAACAGTAAATTTCCTCAGCCTTACACTCTTCCGAAGTTTGATTTTGACGACTCGCATCTGAGGTTTGACAGTTCAGTTGAGACCGAGGCTTTTCTTGGTATCGAGGGTAACCAAGATAGTAACTGGATTGAGGATTTCTCCCGTGGAAGTAGTGGTTTGGTGTTTAGCTCAGTTGCGACTGCGTCTTGTGCCATTTCGAGGCATACTAATGTTTGGTCTGAGGCTACTTCGTCGGAATCTGTTGAAATGCTTTTGAATTCAGTTGGGCAGGACGAAGTCGCTGTAAGAGAAAATACTGTCAAGAAATCTGAGACTTCGGTTGAACCAGGTTGCACAATGGAACAATTGGAAGAGACTAGTCAGACAAACCGCGAGGATAGTGTTTTGAAAGAGGGAACATCAAACGTACAAGTACAGCACAGCCCGTCTGTGGATGATTCTCCAGGAGAAATAAAGAGAGATTCTGGACAGGACCAGGTCCTGGGGAAAAATGACTCACCATCTGTTGCGGAAGAGTCATCCAAGGAGGAAAAGAATGCAATCTCGGCTTCAAATACCTCGAATATAGAGGATGTGGATACTGTTGGTCCTGATAAGGCAGGAACTGAGGCGACTGATAGTCTTCTTGATCATATTGTTGCTAAAGAGTCAGCCATGGAGGAAAAGAATGCTGTTTCGCTTCAAATACCGCGACTGTTGAGGATCTGGGTACTGCTTGTCATGATATTACAGGAACTGAGACAACTGGTAGTCTTCTGGACCAAACTGTTGCGGAAGAGTCAGCCATGGAGGAAACGTATGCCGTTTCGGCTTCCAATATCGCAACTGTTGAGGATGAGAACACTGCTGGTCATGATATGTTAGGAACTGAAACGACCGATAGTCTTCTCGACCAAACCGTTTCGGAAGAGTCAGCTATGGAGGAAAAGAATACCGTTTTGAATTCAAATAACGCGACTGTAGAAGATGAGGATACTGCTGGTCGTGATAACGTAGGAACTGAGACGACTGATAGTCTTCTTGACCAGACTGTTGCGGAAGAGTTATCTGTGGATGAAAAGAATGCGGTTTTAGCTTCAGTGACCGCAAACGTAGAGAATGTGAATTCTGTTGATCATGATAAGGTAGGAATGGAGGCGACTGATAGTGTTCTTGACCAAATCGTTGCAGAAGACGCATCTATGGAGGAAAAGATTCCCGTTTTAGCTTCAGATACCACAAATGAGGCTGAGACTTCTGCTGGTCATGATAAGATAGAAACTGAGACGACTGATAGTCTTATTGACCAAACTGTTGGAGAAGAGTCATCTATGGAGGAAAATAATGCCGTTTCGGCTTCAAATACCGCGACTGTAGAGGCTGTGGATCCTGCTAGTCATGAAATGATCGGAAACGAGACGGCTGATAGTCTTATTGACCAAACAGTAGACGAAACTAAGACAGAATCAAGGATGGAAATTGATTGTAGCGTTGGAACTGTACAGACTGGTAGTGGTGACTTGAATAATCAGACGACTTTGCTTCCAGAGACGTCCAGTGAAGAAAATGTTATCAGTGGCCACACTTCAAAAGCTGATTGGAAGGAGATGGAGCTATCTGATGTCACAGTACTAGAAAGAGGGGACACAGCTCTTTCTGATCATGAGGTGGGTGTACTATGCGTTTCAGGGACCCAATGCCAAGATGTCCTTGTCAGCAGTGCTCATACTACTGCAAGTGAACGTGAGTCTACTATACAGACTGAGACACATACACAAATACTTCGAGTTGAGACTTCAGAAAGTAAACATGTTTCACAAATGGATTCAATAGTTAAATCCACGCAAGGTGATATGGCTAAGATGGGTGACAATAATGAAGGTATTGCTGTCATGACTAATCTCAAGCAAAGCATGGAATTGGCTGAAACCGTTGTGTCTGAGTTTGTTGAATATGCTTCAAGAGACTCTGCTTCGAAGCTGGTGGAGTCAAAATCTCAGTCTGACACCATTCCAACAGACAAGTCAGGTAATCATATTGTCTAATCCTTTTGATACTATACTCTACTTCCATACTAAGTGTATTTTTATTTTGCGTTCTCGTTCTCAGTACCCTTGGTTCTGCAGTTTTTCTTTTTACCTTTTGGGATTATCATACTGCCGCGTTATGCAAACGATATATCATGATTACTTGTTTATAACCATCCCCTACTTTTTTTTTGCTTAACAACCATCCCCTACTTTTTTTTTGCTTAACAACCATCCCCTACTTGTGTATGCGTATACATTTTTATTTCTCAGGGACTACGATTGGCGGTGAAGAATGTGAAGCATCTATAAGCCAAGATGAAGTACCTGTCAGCCTCACATCTTCAATAGATTTTCATACGGTGAATATATCCTCTGATGCTAATGAGAAAGTCAGTTTCTCTGAAACCGAAAAGGTTTCATCTGGCGAACCTGAAAATAGTCAAACCGTTCCACCTATAGATGTAAGTAGTTCAGGGAGTCATCTGGATCAACAAGCTAGGAAGCATACTGAAGATACTCAGCAAAGTACACAAGTTGTCAAAGTATGTACTGCCTCTGAAGGGTCGAAGGATGCAACAGATGCTGATGCCGCTGGACAAGTTTTGCTGCAGCAGTCTGAAGAAACAATTTTAGAAGAAATTCTAGTGACAGAAGTTGTTAATGTTCCTGGTAATGTTTTTTCTATTGTGGGCCATAGTATTTTTCACGTGCTTGTTTCTTTCTTTATTATTTCCATAAAGACCTCACCGGATTTGTTTACCTTTTGATGGTTTGATATATGTTGTAGTAGTTTTTTTTTAATTCTTTTGCTTCTCCCTCAGAGACTCAGTCAATTCTGGACAATAGTGGCATGAGTGAAAAGCCTGAAACTAGCTCTTTGGCTAATCTTGGGAGTGAAGCTGGGGAAGATGGCCGGGTCAAGGCTGCTGCACCTGGTGGTATTAAGCCAGCTGGGACTCCTGTTTCACGCCCCACAGGTGAGTCTATATGATCTTCGCACCAGCAAGAAACTTCTCTCTTTTGCAGTTTCTTCTGTTTTCTTAAGAATGGTATAAGATACAAATTAGGTGTATGAATACTGTTAGTTTCCACTATTGAATCAATAATCTGTGTAATATTGTAAGTGCAAATTATATGTTAAAAAATGTAGTTACTGGAAACTTCTGACTAAGTCTTATGTACTCAATGGAAACATGTAACTGCCCTTGTGGATATTGCAGGTGATGCAATCGAAATAGGAGATTCCTGTGCTTCTACAAGTTCTGAGCCTTTTGTAAAGTCGCATGTGACTCCAGTTATAAATGCTTCTACCAATTTAGGGAATCCTGCTATTTCTTTCCCAGCTGTCAAGACGTCCGAACTTCAACTTGATAAGACAAAGATAAACAATGTCAAAAAGTCAGAGGATCAGAATGTTTCGAGTTCTATGTCTGCAGAATCTCCGGTCTTGAACAGAAATGAGACCGAGGCTTTTCTTGGTATCGAGGGTAACCAAGATAGTAACTGGATTGAGGATTTCTCCCGTGGAAGTAGTGGTTTGGTGTTTAGCTCAGTTGCGACTGCGTCTTGTGCCATTTCGAGGCATACTAATGTTTGGTCTGAGGCTACTTCGCCGAATCTGTTGAAATGCTTTTGAATTCAGTTGGGCAGGACGAAGTCGCTGTAAGAGAAAATACTGTCAAGAAATCTGAGACTTCGGTTGAACCAGGTTGCACAATGGAACAATTGGAAGAGACTAGTCAGACAAACCGCGAGGATAGTGTTTTGAAAGAGGAACATCAAACGTACAAGTACAGCACAGCCGTCTGTGGATGATTCTCCAGGAGAAATAAAGAGATTCTGGACAGGACCAGGTCCTGGGGAAAAATGACTCACCATCTGTTGCGGAAGAGTCAGCCATGGAGGAAAAGAATGCAATCTCGGCTTCAAATACCTCGAATATAGAGGATGTGGATACTGTTGGTCCTGATAAGGCAGGAACTGAGGCGACTGATAGTCTTCTTGATCATATTGTTGCTAAAGAGTCAGCCATGGAGGAAAAGAATGCTGTTTCGGCTTCAAATACCGCGACTGTTGAGGATCTGGGTACTGCTTGTCATGATATTACAGGAACTGAGACAACTGGTAGTCTTCTGGACCAAACTGTTGCGGAAGAGTCAGCCATGGAGGAAACGTATGCCGTTTCGGCTTCCAATATCGCAACTGTTGAGGATGAGAACACTGCTGGTCATGATATGTTAGGAACTGAAACGACCGATAGTCTTCTCGACCAAACCGTTTCGGAAGAGTCAGCTATGGAGGAAAAGAATACCGTTTTGAATTCAAATAACGCGACTGTAGAAGATGAGGATACTGCTGGTCGTGATAACGTAGGAACTGAGACGACTGATAGTCTTCTTGACCAGACTGTTGCGGAAGAGTTATCTGTGGATGAAAAGAATGCGGTTTTAGCTTCAGTGACCGCAAACGTAGAGAATGTGAATTCTGTTGATCATGATAAGGTAGGAATGGAGGCGACTGATAGTGTTCTTGACCAAATCGTTGCAGAAGACGCATCTATGGAGGAAAAGATTCCCGTTTTAGCTTCAGATACCACAAATGAGGCTGAGACTTCTGCTGGTCATGATAAGATAGAAACTGAGACGACTGATAGTCTTATTGACCAAACTGTTGGAGAAGAGTCATCTATGGAGGAAAATAATGCCGTTTCGCTTCAAATACCGCGACTGTAGAGGCTGTGGATCCTGCTAGTCATGAAATGATCGGAAACGAGGCGGCTGATAGTCTTATTGACCAAACAGTAGACCTAAACTAAGACAGAATCAAGGATGGAAATTGATTGTAGCGTTGGAACTGTACAGACTGGTAGTGGTGACTTGAATAATCAGACGACTTTGCTTCCAGAGACGTCCAGTGAAGAAAATGTTATCAGTGGCCACACTTCAAAAGCTGATTGGAAGGAGATGGAGCTATCTGATGTCACAGTACTAGAAAGAGGGGACACAGCTCTTTCTGATCATGAGGTGGGTGTACTATGCGTTTCAGGGACCCAATGCCAAGATGTCCTTGTCAGCAGTGCTCATACTACTGCAAGTGAACGTGAGTCTACTATACAGACTGAGACACATACACAAATACTTCGAGTTGAGACTTCAGAAAGTAAACATGTTTCACAAATGGATTCAATAGTTAAATCCACGCAAGGTGATATGGCTAAGATGGGTGACAATAATGAAGGTATTGCTGTCATGACTAATCTCAAGCAAAGCATGGAATTGGCTGAAACCGTTGTGTCTGAGTTTGTTGAATATGCTTCAAGAGACTCTGCTTCGAAGCTGGTGGAGTCAAAATCTCAGTCTGACACCATTCCAACAGACAAGTCAGGTAATCATATTGTCTAATCCTTTTGATACTATACTCTACTTCCATACTAAGTGTATTTTTATTTTGCGTTCTCGTTCTCAGTACCCTTGGTTCTGCAGTTTTTCTTTTTACCTTTTGGGATTATCATACTGCCGCGTTATGCAAACGATATATCATGATTACTTGTTTATAACCATCCCCTACTTTTTTTTTGCTTAACAACCATCCCCTACTTTTTTTTTGCTTAACAACCATCCCCTACTTGTGTATGCGTATACATTTTTATTTCTCAGGGACTACGATTGGCGGTGAAGAATGTGAAGCATCTATAAGCCAAGATGAAGTACCTGTCAGCCTCACATCTTCAATAGATTTTCATACGGTGAATATATCCTCTGATGCTAATGAGAAAGTCAGTTTCTCTGAAACCGAAAAGGTTTCATCTGGCGAACCTGAAAATAGTCAAACCGTTCCACCTATAGATGTAAGTAGTTCAGGGAGTCATCTGGATCAACAAGCTAGGAAGCATACTGAAGATACTCAGCAAAGTACACAAGTTGTCAAAGTATGTACTGCCTCTGAAGGGTCGAAGGATGCAACAGATGCTGATGCCGCTGGACAAGTTTTGCTGCAGCAGTCTGAAGAAACAATTTTAGAAGAAATTCTAGTGACAGAAGTTGTTAATGTTCCTGGTAATGTTTTTCTATTGTGGGCCATAGTATTTTTCACGTGCTTGTTTCTTTCTTTATTATTTCCATAAAGACCTCACCGGATTTGTTTACCTTTTGATGGTTTGATATATGTTGTAGTAGTTTTTTTTTAATTCTTTTGCTTCTCCCTCAGAGACTCAGTCAATTCTGGACAATAGTGGCATGAGTGAAAAGCCTGAAACTAGCTCTTTGGCTAATCTTGGGAGTGAAGCTGGGGAAGATGGCCGGGTCAAGGCTGCTGCACCTGGTGGTATTAAGCCAGCTGGGACTCCTGTTTCACGCCCCACAGGTGAGTCTATATGATCTTCGCACCAGCAAGAAACTTCTCTCTTTTGCAGTTTCTTCTGTTTTCTTAAGAATGGTATAAGATACAAATTAGGTGTATGAATACTGTTAGTTTCCACTATTGAATCAATAATCTGTGTAATATTGTAAGTGCAAATTATATGTTAAAAAATGTAGTTACTGGAAACTTCTGACTAAGTCTTATGTACTCAATGGAAACATGTAACTGCCCTTGTGGATATTGCAGGTGATGCAATCGAAATAGGAGATTCCTGTGCTTCTACAAGTTCTGAGCCTTTTGTAAAGTCGCATGTGACTCCAGTTATAAATGCTTCTACCAATTTAGGGAATCCTGCTATTTCTTTCCCAGCTGTCAAGACGTCCGAACTTCAACTTGATAAGACAAAGATAAACAATGTCAAAAAGTCAGAGGATCAGAATGTTTCGAGTTCTATGTCTGCAGAATCTCCGGTCTTGAACAGAAATGAGACCTTAAGCAGTGGGTTGAACTTGTCTTCCGGTCCAAGGAAAGCAGGGGAGATTTCCAAAGTTGTTAACTTTTCACAAGCGACCCTTGTTTCCCCGGTACCTACGGTTGACATCTTAATATATTTTCATCAGTATTCAAAGTGAATGCTGTGGCATTAGTTTTGTTATTGTCCTTACGTAGCATGTGTTTTGTTATCCAGGTTGTGGTGGGATCTCCGTCATCACCTAGCTTAGAGAAAACAGCTGCTAAGTCGTCCAGAACAAAATCTGAGCGTAAACCCAGGCGAACACCTAAATCTGCAGGAAAAGAGACATCTAGAAAAGGAAATAGTGTAAAGGGGGCTACACCTTTTAACTATTTACAAACTGGAGTCAAAACAAATGCTGTTAATCAAAGTTCTGCTTCTTCTATCCAGATCACACAGTCTACTGAGAAGCAGCAAAGTCTGCAGACCCCTGCTCTTAACTCGTTTTGGACCACTGTTTCAGCACCCACAGCTAGTCTTCCGGATCTGAACTCTTCTGCTCTCGCAAGCATTTTGCGTCGACCTTTCACAGACTTGCAACAAGTGCAATTACGTGCACAGATTTTTGTTCATGGGGCTCTGATGTAAGTTCTTTGTTATAGTTTACATGCTCTTAAGTCTTGTTGAGTAAGTGGACTCAAGAGCGACTCATTTGACGTTCTCGCACATCTTACGGTCTTACAAAAGCTTGATTGTTATTATATTTTTTTTTGCTGTTACAGGCAAGGAATAGCACCCGATGAAGCTTATATGATATCTGCATTTGGCGGTCCAGGTAGATTGTTATTCATTAACCTATTGCATTATCCATGTTTAAGAAAATTTATGCTCATTACACACTTCTCTAGATGGTGGGAAAGGCAGTTGGGAGAAAGCTTGGCGTTCGTGTGCTTTAAGGGCTCAGAAAATGCATATTTCTACTCCTGAAACGCCATTGCAATCACGACAAGGTTTCTAGTTTGATTTATTTTTGCATTTCAAGATATAAGGGACTGCTTTAGATTTTATTTCGCAGCTCTGCGACTGTTTGCATCCTAGCTAAATAGCTAAAACTGCCTTTCCAGGGAAGACAGAGACCTTGTCTGTGGATCACACCAGTAGCAAAGAGAGTTCAGTGATAAAACCCATAATTCCACTTTCATCGCCTTTATGGAATTTGTCAACTCCCCTTGATACGTTACAATCAAATAGCATTCAGAGAGGTTCAACTGCTGGTCACCAACCACTGCTTTCTTCATCGCATGCTCACCAGACTCCATCACTGACGAATATTGTTGGGCAAAATACCCCTTGGATGTCGCCTCTCCCTTACCGCAACCCTTGGCTTGCTTCTCCGCAAACAAGTGGATTGGGTGGTGGTTCTCGTTTTCCCGTTTTCCCGATCCCCGAATCTGCAAAATTGACTCCCACAAAAGAATCACCTTTGCCTTACTCTGGTGGTAAGCATGTTCCGAGTGGAACTTCTAGGTCTAGCAATGTTTTCAAAGGGACAACCATACCTGACCCAGCCAGTACCGTTGTGGCACCTGCTCAACCTTCCACTGGGACGAAAACAAGGAAACGGAAGAAGATGCCAGTCTCTGTGGAGTCTGGTCCAAGCATTCTGAATTCGCTAAATCAGACAGAATTAGTTACCTCACCTCATGTTTCTCTGTCGACATCTGTACCTGCTACAGCTGATCCGGGCAGTCTAGCTTCTAACGCAGGCACCCTGCCTAATGTTGCTTCCATCACTGCAGTCCCTTTGAAACCGGTATCTACGTTCCCCGCGAAGAAAATAAAATCATCTTTGCCATCCCCAATTTTTGGTGGTAATCTTGTACCTGAAGTTAAGCAGAGATCTGTGTTATCGGTAGATACCGTTGATAAACTTAACGAGGCAAAAATGCATGCAGAGGATGCTTCTGCTCTTGCTACTGCAGCTGTTACTCACAGTGAATACGTATGGAAGCAGATAGACCAACAAAGGCATGCTGGCCTCCAGTCAGAAACTCAAGAGAGATTAGCTTTAGCTGCTGTTGCAATAGCTGCTGCTGCTGCAGTGGCAAAGGCTGCAGCTGCTGCTGCCAATGTAGCAGCTAATGCTGCATTGCAGGTGAAATTAATGGCTGAAGAAGCATCCCTTCCCAGTGTTTCGTATCAGGGTAATGGACTCCCTAGATCAAAAGATGTTATAACTCAGGGCCAGGGTACCCCTGCTTCTATCTTGAAAGGTGAAGGTGCAGTGGTGAGCTCCAATTTGGTTCTTAGTGCTGCGAGAGAGGCAGCTAAGAAGAGGATTGAAGCTGCCACAGCGGCCACCAAACGGGCTGAAAATATGGATTCCATTGTAAAAGCAGCAGAACTGGCATCAGAGGCGGTTTCACAAGCTGGAATACTGGTTTCAATGGGCCATCCTCCGTCACTTGATAAGCTGGTGGAGGCGGGTCCAAGTAATTATTGGAGGGAGGCTCAAGAATCTGTAGAAGCGCAGCCCTGTAAAGTAGGTGTGTTAGAAAAAGAAACTATGGCTACAAGTGATGGAGATTTTGCTAGTCCCAGAACTGTGCCGACTGAGTTAGATGGCTCTGTGAGAACGGCAGATGGTCTATCCGGTCTAGTTTCTGCTACTGGAAGGAAAACGAAGGGACAAACGAGCCATTGTGGTGCAGAATTGGCTAAAAACAGTGATGTAGTTCTCGAGCCACAAGGTGGGTCAGAATTTGACACCCAGATTGAAAGTGAACAGATTATGAAAACAACAAACGATGATGGTATCAAGGAAGGTTCTCTTGTAGAGGTTTGTGCTATGTTCGCATATATACATTGTATATCCAATGGCTCGTGATTGCTTGGTGATCCTGTTGTAACGAAAAATTTCTCTATGTAGGTTTTCAAGGAAGGACCTGAATTAAAAACTGCATGGTACTCTGCCAATGTATTGAGCTTAGAGGATGGGAGAGCTTACGTGCTGTTCAATGATCTTTCTGTAGAACAAGGTTTGCTTATATACGTCACCCTTTTTTTTTGTTGTCCTTGAAGGGATCGGTATTTGGTAGTTCGTCAGAGATCCATTTGTTTGTTCTTTCACATCAACAAATCTTTTACTTTACAAATTGGTTCAAGTAAATGATAAATATGTAACCTTATGTAATTACCTATATTATATGCATGTGCAGTTACATAACTGATTACTGACACCTCTATGAAGAGGCTCCGCTGCTTTATTAGTTGATCCGTTCATTTTTTCTTCTATCAGGAACAGATAAGCTGAAGGAGTGGATAGCCCTCAAAGCTGAGGGTGACGAGGCGCCGAAAATAAGAACTGCTCGTTCTGTTACTGCCATGCCATATGAAGGAACTAGGAAGAGACGTAGAGCTGCCATTGGGGATCCTGTTTGGAAAATTGGGGATAGGGTAGACTCGTGGGTGCATGACAGGTAATCATCCTCTTTACTAGGTGTTTTAATGTGATCCCCCAAGACACAAACTCTGTTAATCATTTTCAATTTTCCGTCCGTTTGTTTTGTTCTCCTTCAGTTGGTTGGAGGGTGTTATCACGGAGAAGAACAAAAACGATGATAATACAGTGACTGTGCATTTTCCTGGTGCGTAACGTGGAATTGTCTAATGAGGATACCTCATTTTCATGCTCTAAACTGCTTGTCTGCACCACCGTGCTCAAATCTTTTTTTTTTAATTATTTTTTTTGACAGCACAAGGAGACACTTTGACGATCAAAGCTTGGAATCTTCGCCCTTCTCTTGTGTGGAAAGATGGAAGGTGGATTGAATGTTCTACTTCAGGAGATAACAACACCTCTTCACATGAGGTATGCTGACTTTTTGTGGAGCTAGACTTATTTGGATGCATTAGTCTATTTTACAAGACAAAAATTTGAATTTCAGGGTGATACCCCAAAGGAGAAGCGTCCTAGATTAGGAGCTCCTGCTCTTGTTTCTGAAGTAGGAGACACGAAAATGAAAACTGTTGATGATGCGGATACAACAAAACCGCCTCAGACTGGTGGTCTTGACCTCGGTGTTTCAGAGAATACATTTAACATTGGAACGAGCACAAGAGAGGAGAACAAACCCGGTCCACTCCGAATGAAGAGAACCGGCTTGCAAACGCAGGGAGCAAAGGTGATATATGGTATCCCTAAACCTGGAAAGAAAAGGAAGTTCATGGACGTAAGCAAACACTATGTTTCAGAGGCGAGCACTAAAACTCGGGAACGGAAGGAACCAACCAAGCCTTTGAAATCGATTGTGCCCCAAAATCCTGGACCAGGAAGCTGGAGAATGCCTTCTAAAACTGTTTCCCGAGAGAAACAGACAACGATACCAAAGCCCAGGACTTTCAGACCCGCGCCCAAGGCCAAAGAGAAACCGGGTGCTGCAGCTAGGATAATTCCCCGGAAGGACTCGCGTAGTACAACAGCCTCAAATATGGAAGCTGATGATGCAGTTGATCAGAGTGGAGAGAACAAGGGCCTTGTAGGGGAAGAGCAATCATTTTCCCAAGGCCAAGATACTTCCTCCTTGGGCACTAATAATAAAGGGAAAATGGCTCCAACTGCAGGGAGGCTAGCCAAGATTGAAGAGGATAAGGCGATGGCTGATAGTTCTTCAAAAGCATCAGATGGAATGGAGCCACGTCGATCTGTTCGCAGGATCCAGCCAACTTCCAGAGTAAGTATATATGGATGATTACATTAATTTGTATGTGGAAACTGTGTGATTTACTTTGAAGTTTGTGTGTGTGTTGCTCTTCAGCTACTTGAAGGTCTGCAAACATCGATGATGACTTCGAAGATTCCTTCGATGTCACACAGCAAAAGTCACCAAAGCAAAAAGTGACTGTAGAGGTGATCTTATATAGAGTGTGGAACAGTGTGAAATAAATTGGGAGGCAACCATATTGAGCTAAGACTGTTTGACTTTGTTTGGCAGGCAAGTAGGTGGTGGAAAGGAGCAGAAGCTAAGTGCACATAAAAGCCAAGAAAGAGGCAGTCTCGGCTGCCGTTAGGTTGTTTTAAATTAAATTTTATGATCGGACCAAAACTCTTGTTGGTTGAGGGGAGAGATGATATGTTGTTGTAGGTGTGCTTTTGATTTTTATTTAGTCAGATCTTCTCTCTCTCTCACTCGTGTTCTGTCTCAGAGAGCGAGAAGAATTGAAAATGTTTATTCTGTGATATTTGTTTTAGGAAACCAAAACTTCTATTGCAGTTATCAGCTTCCCTTACTCCCTTTCCTCAGTATACAAATGAGCACTTGAAGGTAAACACATGAAGCATAGTCTGATAGCTGTGAGTGAAGCATTTTGTATGTGTTTGAACATGGCTTTATGAACCTTCTGGGTTGAGATTAGTTCAGTTGATTAAGTGAAATGTAGAGTACTCCCCGAGTCTCTGAGTGATGGATGTTGTGACTGTTTCCAATCGGTCAAATAAACGGAACTAGCCAAAAATCAGGAAGTCTCTGGATAACTGGAAGTTGCGTTGATTCGAATAAACTTGCAGTTAATCTCATGATTCACATCTCAATATAAAAAGGGTCAAAGTAGGCTTTTAAAGTATTGAAAAACAAAACGTTTATAATATGAAACCAATTGTCTTTTTATGCTCTGGTCGATTGTGACAAATAACTACTGGCACATAAGAGTACAAGAAGTTGGTCAAATTGAAAAGGAAAAAAAAATGGAGGGTAAGGGATGCTGTAAAAGAATGATAATGAGAAATGAATGAATCAGAAGTCTGCAGACCACCCATGTGAGCGCGGGAAAGGGATAACGTCTCTGATATTATCAATTCCAGTCTGATAACATCATTCATTACCAACTTCTTATATAACGAGTTTTGTTTTGGAATGATCTTGATCTTACCCTGAGGCACGAGCATATCCATTGCTGCCACTGTCTTCCCATCATCATTCTCACGCATATAAAACGCTTTCATCTCCTTGGGATAGTCTCTTGTTATCACAGGTCGACCCCCAAATGACTATTGTACCTTTCATGCTCGCTCTGCAAATCCAATCCCCACTTCACCTGCCCAAAATGCAAATCTAGCACCCCCATGTCAAAAGGAAAAGGAAACGCATGGTTTTCTATCAACAGGAAAAATCATTTTAATGAACTGCCCACTAAAAATGAACACTGGCTCATGGGACCAGAAGTAGTACAAACTGTATGAGAAGAGAAACGACATTGTATTTCTTCTCTTCCAACATAATTCCAAAAGGAGAAAGTAAAAAGCCTTTACCGGGAGATCCAAATTTTCTTGTTTGCTTTCAGAAGAAGTTCAATAGCGTCTGTGTTGTAACTCAGCTGTAGAATATTCTTTCTCAACTACGTCCTTCACAAGTTAACACTCATAATAATCAGCCAGATTGCAAACTGCATAATATTCTTTTTCTGATCACAATCAGAGGGTATACACTCAAGCGATGAATGATTCCTTTCTCAATCCATGTATCAAAAAACTCCATGTTCAAGAAGGTATTTTACCTATCAAAACATCAAGAGATAAATTGTAATCACTCTAGATGACGTACAGAAACTGACAAGCTCATATATACCTTGTACAGATACCGAAGCTCCAGTCAAGACCGAACCAGCTTCTACCTAATTGTTTCCCAAGTCAATTGAAAATGTCTCTCCTTGATACAAGCAAGAGAGCATTTGTTCACAATAGTTACCTGATCATACCCATCTGCCTTCCGGATTCATCACACATTGGCAAGAACCATCATTTATATCTCTATAAAATGTGACACTGCTCTGAGTACGGACCCAACCCATGATGCTGATGCTCTTTCCGACACGACTCAGCCCTTCTTCTGCTCCTCCTTTCACTTCAGCTATCCTCCTAAATTCTTCGACTTTACTCCCGAAGAATCGATTATCATAGTTGTTCTTCACCTTCTTTCCTTTGCCGGATCCATGAGCTTCAGAAACAGCGGAGCAGAAGCATCTCCGGCGAGCAATGGCCGGTAAACTTTCTAAAAGAGGGGGAACTCGGCGGCGTAGAGGGCGGAAGAGAGAATAAGAAGAAGGGTTAAAAATGGGGAAGAAGGATAAGAAGCGGAGAGGAGAGAATAGAGTGAGACGGAGACACGTCGCCGGCAGAAACGCCGCCGCCATTACACTCGATGTTATTTTGTAATTGAACTTCAAAACATTTTTTTCTTGTTCTTCTTCTTATCATCATTATATTATTGGGCCATGATATTACACAATTAAGCCCAGTTTGGTTAGAAGCCCTGTACTGGCCCATCAAGACTGGCAGCAAACTTTGCAACGAATCAGCCTTACACCTTTTGAAGATAGTCAAGAAACATTGGAACAGAGGAGACTCTGTTCAAAGAGGTGTGGAGAGGATGTTTTTGCAACACGGCACGAGTGGTGGGAAATGAAATAACAACTGTATAGTTTATCTTATTAAAATTAAATAATGAAACAACAAGGGTCAAGATGGCCGAGTTGGTCTAAGGCGCCCGCTTCAGGTGCGGGTCCGAAAGGGCGTGGGTTCAAATCCCACTCTTGACAATATGTCTTTTTTTTTTCTATTTCTTTTTGCTATTTATTCCAATCATGTTAACGTCTGAAATTGATGACCGTAACACTACTGAAATGATATTTAATCTAAACATTATCAAACCGATTTAGTAGTAAATTGTAAATTTCAGTAGTTAATCACTGAATGGTACCACTATTTAATATGTTTTATTAATATATGTGAAATTCTATAACTTACATCATATTGAAACAGAGAGTACTAGGTAACAACAATCTTTGATGCACAAATAATGTATTTCAAAGATTAAACAGAAGGCATGAGCTTCTGTGTACATGTGAGTGCTCAAGCAAAGATCTCACGGCTTAAGACTTACGATCTCTCTCACCACCTGAGCTTTATCTGCTTCGAAGCTCTCGTCCTCTGCCACCAAACAAACATGAAACATAAAACATTAGAAGTTTGTTTACAGTGAGAATCAGGTCCATTCTCTAGTGATACAACAGTCTCATCACACAAGTCTCATACCTTTGTCTGGTTTGATATCAGCCAACAATCTTAGAAGCTTGTTTTTGTTTGCCACCAGAATGTTGATGATGTCTGAAGGCTTTCTTTGGTTAGCTACAAACAGCTGTACAAACATAACAATGTCAACGAACTTGGATTTGCCCCTTCAAGTCTTTTTATTTTCAAAAGTCAACTACAAAAACACTCAATATCAAACTGCTAAAGCTGTCTGCCTGATTATGTTTCACTGGCTAAAACTACTGCATGTCTACAGGGTACAAAAAAGATACCTTGAAAACATGGAAAGCATCTATCTGAATAGTCTTGCTTGATTCCTGCAAGTGAGTTATCATCCAGAAGCTCAAGTAAGTCTCAATACTAAATCAGTTTGGCAGAGCCAAAAATCGAAGATAAAATAGTTAAGGAAATCAGAGTAAAGCATCATACTCTGAGAAGATTCATGAGAATTCTTAAGTTATCCATTGAGCTAACATATTTCGTCATGACAACAGCGTTTGAACGATCCAGTAATATATCGCCCAATAACTGTAAGAAGTTAACACATTATAATCAATCAGAATGATATGTCACTGCTATCATTTTCGTGATTACACATTTGTGATAATGATATCATTCACAACTCCTGTCATGTTACTCTACCTTAATAGCTTGCCGTCTGGTTATATAATTACTTGATCCAAGAAGCTTTGAATTGAAGTCTGCAAAAAACTGTAACCAAAATAGATGAGAATTCCGTTGCTTTGTAGCAAAACATTATGATTTGGTACAGTGTAAGAGAACTCACCCAGTCTTCGTTCTTAGTGAGAAACTCAGCAACTGTAGACTTGTGCCTTGTCAGAAGTTCCTGCAAGAAAACAACTCACAGAAACTAAAGTTACCATGGCGTATTTTTACAGAAAAAAATCTAAAATCATGACTGTAGGGGAAAATCTCCAAAAAATGTTGCAGTGTAGTACAAGAACCTTAAAAGTAGCAGCAGCATCAGCAGCAATGTCGAAATTGGGAAGCTGTATGTAGTAAAAGAACTTCTTCACGTGCTGTGAGTCCAAAACATATCTGAACCCAAGAAAGAGAAGAAACGGTTTACATTATAACATGCTCCACAAAAACACCACTAGTAAAACTGTTTTTACTATACTGAAAAATTCAACATAGACTGTCACTCAGTAGAAAATATAAAAAAGTGGCGGCTCACTTTGCAACAATCTGATGGCGGATGCACTCTCTAAACATAGTACCATAGTGTAACGCCATATCTGTGTTCTCAAAGCTGAGAGAAAGCATATGAATGACAAAACAAAACCTCAAGATCAAGATCTTAAAAGAGATTTAGACTTTCTAACTCAGAAGATATTAAAGAAATGCTCAATCCTGGATTTGATCTCCTAAAGCACTCACCCGTCGACTAGAAAATCCATGAGGTCAATGTTGGATTCGAGATAATCAGAGGCAATAAGGCGTGAATTGACTTGTTGCCTCTGAAGATTTGCAACGACTTGTGTAGCATCTTTCCTTGCCTTATAACAACAACAATTAAAAAAAAAAAGACTTGATCTCAAATGTCTCTCTCTCTTTTTTGGGATTTCAAGCATGAGAGATGAGATGTGTTTACCTCCAAGTTCAAGTATTGAAGTGAAGTGATCAAGCGGCGGAGAGTATCACCCTTAAAGAACTCTTGAGTCAGCTGGGCACAAGCTTCAGCAACAGGCTCAGCGTCGCTGTTTCCATAGAGAATTAACTTCAACTCTCGCAAGTTCTTGCTTAGTTCCGACAGCTGCAAGCAAAATTGGGTTGTCAGAAACCAAACCAAACAAGGGTTTGCTTGGTCAGGATTCGAAGAGAAAATTGGGAAAGGAAGAACCTTTTCCTGGCGTTTGGACTCGCGAAGGTCAGGGATGGAGACGGATCGATCGGCGTAGAAGAGGAGATCTCGAGTCTGACGAACGATGTCAGGGGGAGTCCGTGGCTTCGATTTGAAAAGACCTTTCATCTCTTTCGATCCCCAATCGCAGTTTGTATTATAATTCTCCTATAGACCTAGAAAGGTTAGACTAATGAAGCTCCTCTCGAATTCGAATACACTAGGGCATCATCATGCTATTGCTACTCTGTTTCTCTTGGCCTTCTCCATTTTTAGCACCGACGATCCCCTTTTGCTTCTTTTTGATTCGGTGTTCACGGCATTATTCATAGTGGTGTACCCACACAAAACTGGAAAGTGCCAATTATTTTACTTCTGAAAACCCAACAAAATCAGAACGAATTTTATATTTTAATTTTCTTTTAGTTGTTTGTACCTTCTGAATTTTAAAAACCAAATACTCCCTGATTCTTGTTTCGGAAAAAAATATTTTCAATGAATTTTATTAGGTATTAATGGTAAAATTGTAAATTACAAAAAATAGTTATGTTTATTATTGATTACAAATTGTGAAAATAGTTAATCATAAAAATACATTTATAATCATAGTTCAATACATATTATTTATGTATGTGGAAATTTAAAAACATGTATTATTTTGAAATAAAAGAATATCATTTTTACTAGACCTAAATATTTAGATTTTCAGATCATTTTTAGGTTCAGTTTTTCAAATAAATGAATTTTATATTTATATAGGTATTTATAGTATTTTGATTTGGCTCCCATTGGTTTTAATATATCAGTTCGATCCAAATGTTTGATACTTGAAAACCAAAAATTCTTTCAATAGTATACAGTTCTAGATTTAAAAAAAAAAAATCTAAATCTCAAATATTTATCTCAAATGAATTTATATTTAAATAGGTATTAACTATTAACTAAATCATATCAAACCCCTGATATAGTCTAATGATCAAAAGTTCAAAATTTCTATACTATATCAGGGTTTGACTCCAAAATAAAAGAATTACAATATCTTATATATTTTTGACTCTGTTCTTGTCAAAGATTGTTACATTTTTAATAATCGACTTTTACTTTGTGTTGCACGAATCAAGTTATAAAATTTGGAGTAGTTTTTGGTAGTCTCAAATCATCTGTTAGATGGTAATAAGCTGGTCAAGCGGTGTCTTGACGCGTAGGCATTCTCCTTTTTTTTACAAAGTAGATATATCTGCGTTAACATGATGGAATACTTCCTGAGACCAGCGAAATCATTTCACTCTTCTGACCGAACAGCTCTTTATCTACTGTAGAATCTGTTCTTGTCTAAGATTGATACATTTCAATCTCCTTTTTGTGTTGTCATTCAATTGGTTTGTGTTGACCAACTATTTTGGTTATTTGTGTTCAGGGGTTTGTTGTTTACCGTGTTCGTGTGAGGCGTGGAGGTCGCAAGAGGCCTGTTCCCAAGGGTATCGTGTATGGTAAACCCACTAACCAGGGAGTTACGCAGCTCAAATTCCAGCGCAGTAAGAGGTCTGTTGCTGAGGAACGTGCTGGTCGCAAACTTGGCGGCCTCAGGGTCGTTAACTCCTACTGGCTCAATGAGGTTAGCACCAAACCTTATTTTACTTGTCAAATATGATCTGTTTATTGGATAATGAGATTAATTCGTGTACTATTAGACATTAATAATAACTTGTTTTATTCACCTTGCTGTTGTGATGATTGGTTATGTTGATTGATGGTGTGTTTGTTTCTTATTTACTTATAGGACTCTACCTACAAGTACTACGAGATTATCCTCGTGGACCCTGCGCACAATGCCGTCCGGAACGATCCTAGGATTAACTGGATCTGCAACCCAGTGCACAAGCACAGAGAACTCAGAGGGCTCACCTCAGAGGGAAAGAAGAATCGTGGTCTTCGTGGAAAGGGTCACAGAAACCACAAGAACAGACCTTCCCGCAGGGCTACCTGGAAGAAGAACAACTCCCTCTCTCTCCGTCGTTACCGGTGATCTGCTTTTTATGTTTTGTTTTTTTTTTCTTGCGGTATATCTTCTCTTGTGTGGATTTGTGCGTCAGAATTCCAGAATTTCATTTGTATGGAAGAATATTTTACATTCAAGAGTTTCTGTTCCAATTTTCAGTTCCTTCAAAGTTTGAATCTGACAATAAAGCTATTTTACCTTGCTTTAAAACATATAAAGTTCTGAAGCACATTAATCTGGCTGGTCTTTCTTACAGACTATAATTCTCTGATGGAACATGAATCTATTCTGTAAATGAGAGACCACGTTAGATTAATCTGTCTGAAGCCTATTTTGACACCTTTTTGGCATTTCGAGTACATGACTAGTACTGTCTGAAGCTTTATTTTGACACCTTTGTTTGTCTCCCTTACTTCAAGCGTAATATACATTTGAAAGTTTTCATCTATAACCAGAATTCTGATTCTTACTTTCATCTTGGCTTATTATTTTCCAAATCATAGCCATCAATCTCATCTGGTTATCATCCTTATGGCCGTTGAAGATGACAATCAGCTCATTAGTGTATGTATCTACAACTTCGATAAGAAGAGGGAGAATGTCCTTTGATTTTTCCACAACAATGAGTGGGATATTGAACTCATTGTAGAGATCCATGTCAAACGAAACTTCTACTAATTGAAGCTTATGTACATATAACAATAAAAAAGATTCAGTCTTGGCTTACCTTACACCAAGAAGTTAAAAGTCTTGCATAGCAAACATATGAAAGCAAGAATACCAAATTTACAAGATTCTGCTATATCACAAGTCACAAGACCTCGTCCATGGATACATAGCGGCGCTCCTGAATGGAGAGCTGTGCAGCAACTCCCATGGCAACAGCCATCAATCCGTCTTCCAGATCCACAGCTGCTCGTCCTTCACCTCTGATTGCCGACAAAAACATGAGGTGTTCCAAGTAACTTGACCCATGATGCAACCCTTCATACCTGAATAACCAACATCATGTGAATGTATAATACACTGTAAAACTGCAAGAAGACAATATGACAGATAAATATAACTTACTTTATTCTTTCATCCTCAGCTTTTATAGTCTGAACGTGTTCTCTTCCTCCTTCACGAGTCCCAAACCGAACTATACCCTCTGGAACAAGTGCCTCCCCCTACATCATGGTTGCCAAGTGAGTTATGAAGAAATATTGACCCTACTCATGAAAATAAAATAATCAAAAGGACTTAACCTTGCCAATGTCACCAGTAACAGAGATTTCTTGCTCGTTTTTGCTTCCTTCAGCAAACATGCAAAGATCAAGCATCCCACGACATCCATTGTCAAACTCAATTATAACATAAGCGTTATCAATAATATCAGGCACCTATGTTGTCAAAGAGAAAAATCTATATGTTAGAAACTCACAATATACATTGAATCGGGTAATGATCCGGGATTAACCTTCCCATCATAAACTTCATCCTTGTGGTTCACATCCATGCCACCAGAAGCCATCACACAAACAGGATTCGCAGAAGCAAAGAGCCTCATCAGATCAAAGAAATGGCAGCACTTCTCCACCAAAGTCCCTCCAGTGTTCATATTGAATCTATTCCAGTTGTTCACCTAAGCAATCAATATAAGTCACACGTCTAAACACAACTACATCGCGTATGAGCCTTTACCTTAACCAAGAAAGGGAACCTATGCTCTCGTATAGCTACCATCTTGACGTCACCAAACTCTCCGCCTTTCACTTTCTCTATAAGCTTAGCGACAGGTGGCATGTACCTGTACTCCAACCCAACTTGCACCACCATATCCGACCGTTTCTTCGCAGCCTCAAGAACCTCTTTGCAGTCCGCAACGGTGGTGCACAGAGGCTTCTCGACGAGAATATGATGCGGTTTAGGGTAAGCGATGATGTCCATGAGGATCCGGTGATGAGTCATGTTGGGGGAAGAGACGACGATCACGTCGCACGTCTCGCTCTCGAGAAGCTCCTCGTGTCCTGAGAACACCTTGAGATCCCAATTGAGAGATTGAGCGAGTTCGATGGCGAGGAGCTGCGAGGGAGGGTGGGGATCAGCGATGGAGACGACGGCGAGGTTTTGGTGGCGGAGATGGTGGAGGTTGATGAGGTGTTCTCTTCCCATCATGCCGATCCCTACGATTCCGTACTTGGTGATCGCTGAGTTCGCCGCCATTGCTGAGCTTCCGAGCTTTCTCTCTCTCTCTCCTCTCAGATCTTTTGGATAATATACGAAATGGTCCTTTGAATCTTTCCAGTTTCACGAATTTTTGATCATTCATGAAATCTCTTATCTCTCCCTCCGCCACAGCTTTTGGATTATTTATAAAATGGTCCTTAAAATATTCTTAATTACATGAAAAGTCCCTAGATTTACCGCTGGTTCCTTTGGTGCTTTATCCAAAAAATCTTCTGAGGTGGTTACAAAGACTGAGATAGTACATTTGCCAGTTTCTTTTGCAAATACATCACAACAGCAAAAATGTGGACATACATTATATGTATATAATCAGATCGTGCATCACGTTTTACTAGTGAGACTCAGAGATCCCAGCGAGCACTTGGCAGCCTCAAAGCAGTTTACTTGGCGTAGAAGACACTGTACCCCATCAACCCATCTCTGCTTGTGAATCTTGTTCTTGCACTTGAACTCCAAAAGCCCTTGTCCTGTTTTCAGACCAAAATAAACCTCTTCTGAGTTGTTTTCCCTCTCTTTCCTGTATGGCCAAGCTGATTTCTCATCGCAGACTCCATATACAACAGCCGTGTTCGTTTCATAGACGCGGCTTCAATCATGTGCGATCAAAAAATATCAAAGGCCACGTCAGCAGCTCATTAAAAACAGCTCATTTGAAGACGTCGCGACTCAACTCATAAGCAGAACAATTGCCGCCGGCGACAGTAAGGAAGACTCTGTTTTTTACTGCGGCCATTAAAATGGAAGAAAGAGCAATGGCGTCAGTTGATTGCGACTATTATTAATTGAGGATGCCGTGAAAATTTGTCATTTCCTTTGCAATTCTAGAAACTCCGACGCTGCCGCGGCGTCTTCAAAAAGAACAGCACTAACGCCTTCAAAAAAAAAAGGAATAACAAGTTCAGAATGGTTTGTCTTTCAGGTACGTTATCTAAACTGAAAGGTTATGAAGTGCTTACTTTTGATCTTCTTTGAGAATGCTCCTCCTACATGTTTGCTTTTAAGTTTGATCATTACCTGAAAAAAAATCATAAGTAGGCATTAGATCAGAAGTGTAGTGTGATGCGTTGTGGGTTTAGGATGCTAATCAAATCTACTGTACCTGAGACTTCTTGTTGACATAGACACAGACACGCTTACTTCGTTGCACTCCTGAAAGTTAAAAGCACAAAAACAAAGAGGTCTTAGCTCAGTGAACTCTACAAGTGATCAGAGTCTGACTAATAGAAGGTACTTACCATGTCGCGAGCATTGCATCAGTTCGCCTTCTAATGGAAGATTTGGTTCTTCCAATCTAAACTGAATATTTGAAGGCCAATGAGAGTCAGAGAAGCTTCTCTCGAAAGGTGCAATAGATGCATTTTTCCTTGCTTCCTTTGGCTGTCTCGCCTTCAGCGCCGCTTCTCCTCTCAAAGCTATTAACCATTTAAGACAAAACTTAAGTCAAAGGCTTGTGAAACTACAACAAAGCCTATAATAGTTTCAAAACAAGATCCATCCGTACCTGTTGCAGCAGCGGCTGTAAGAGTCATGAGATCACCAGGGCTGTGGATATCCACAGATGACCTAACCGTGGAAGCAACACGCGCGCGGTCAGCACCTGCTCGCTCAGCCATCTCAACGCAGTGTGAGGCTAAAAGCTCGGTGGCTGAGGCCAAAGCCAGAGCCATCTTGGAGCTTGAGCCTTTGCTGTTGCTTGCAGATGTCACAGAGGCTACACCTGCAGCCAGAGCAGCTATAGAGACAGCGGAATGCACGTGTGCATTCTCAACGCGCGCCTTGTCTTTCTTCTTGAGATAGTTGATGGTGTTGCTGCTACAGCTACTGCTGCTATGTTCCTTATGGTGGTGAAACCATTTTGACAATGTCCCTCCCTTGCGTTTGCCAAACGAGTTCATGATCTTCCCAGCCTAAAATAAAAAATCACCCATTATGAAAAAATGGGTTTGATCTGAATTGTGAAAAGGGATGAGAAGAGTGACGTACCACGAGTGGATCTGCAGCAGCATCAGGGAACAAGACAGGAGGAGTGTTTTGAGCAACACAGAACTGTTGGTCTTGCTCTTGTTGTTGTCTATGTTTGAGTGCAAGTGCTTTGGCTATTTCAGAAGTAGAGAGACTCCAGGATCTAGACAGAAACTCCATTGGCTCTTTTGGTGTCTGAGGCTGAGGGATAGATGAGAACAGCTCTTCAGCTCTGAGAACTCTGTCTTCATCCATGTTCTCTGATCCAAACAAGGAAGATGAAGTATCCTTCCAATCTGAATAAAACCCACCACTCTCCATTCTTGTTTTTTTTGTATTTCTATGTAAAATGATGAATGAATCTTGAAATACAAAATGAAGCTTTCCTGAATTTGAAAAGATGACAAAAGAGGGAATTTAATGGCCTGGTGGAGTAGGAGTTATGTTTCTGATCAGAACCATGTGACCAAAACTCTTTTAAGTTTCAGAAAATGAACTGTAAAACCTTTAATGAAAATAATAATTAAAAGGAGCAACTTTATGGAGATGGAAAGGATGATGTTGACTCAGATGGAAGAGAAGAGGAAGAGCATAAACACAAACTACACAATAAAAGAATCTTTTCTTTTGTTTCCTTTTTTTTTTTTCTAATGAGATAAAAATAGAATAATTCAAAACCACAAGTTTCAAAAGTACGTGCGGACTAACAAATGAGAGATAGATTGCCGTAAGATTCTTGGAAGATTTAAGAACTCGTCTCCATGTTCTTACATATATATGGTGTGGATAAAGAGAGAGATGATGTTGTTATGGGCTAAAGAACAATCTCCTTGGATTCAGGTAATATCTTAATGAAGTAGGACGGTTTGTGAAACCAGAAAGTGGCGACAAATGCATTGGTCTGAGAGCATTTTTGTCGTTTGAGCGGACGGCTCTCTAACACGATTCATTCCCCCATACCGACCAGTTCCTTCAAATAATAAGTAAAAGAGAGACCACTTCGGTTTTTCTATTTGTGTACTCTATCGTTTGAGTGGTTTCACGGATTAACAATCATTTTTGTTGTCTATCTAGCATTACTATTTTAATTGTATCACTTTGAGTACTCTAAACGGTTGAGTATCCAAAGCATTTAAACAAAGTATTCCCCAAACAAATAAAACCAATTTTATAGTGGAGTCATGTTGTTTAACTTGGCCTCATATGGGCTTTTATCTATAGGCCCATCAAGATTGGCAGCAAACTTTGTACCGAATCAGCCGAAACACCTTTTGTCGCAAGGATGATGTTCTGTTCAAAGACGTAGAAAGGATGATTGTTTTTGTTAACTTGAATATTGAAGTATAAAATGAACATCAATTGTCAAGATGGCCGAGTTGGTCTAAGGCGCCCGCTTCAGGTGCGGGTCCGAAAGGGCGTGGGTTCAAATCCCACTCTTGACAATATATACCTTTTCTCTCTTTCTTTTTGCTATTTATTTAAACTCTGTTAATGTCTGTTTGATGATCGAAACACTGATGAAATGATATTTAATCTAAACATTATCAAACCGATTTACCCTCTGTAGACTAGTTTGTTTCCTCAAGCATTGTTATTGCATTTCATGCCATTGAATCTAATGTTTTATAGATCCACACACTAATCTCTTAGAGATAAAAACATTTTAACACAAATACAAAAATGATTGATTTTGGTTTTTCTGCATTTATTTTTTATTTTATCGACACTAAAAGAGTGTACATGTAGATTCATATAATCTACATAGATCCAGACCAGTCAATAGCTTACAAACAGACACAGAGAGAGAGAGAGAAACGTTACCTACTAAGTAACAACAAATCTTTGATGCACCAAAAACGTCTTTCAGAGATTTAACAGAAGACATGAGCTTTTGTGTACATGTGAGTGCTCAAGAAAACTCTCAAGGCTTAAGACTTACGATCTCTCTCACCACCTGAGCTTTATCTGCTTCAAAGCTCTCGTCCTCTGCAACCAAACAAACATGAATCATAAAACATAAGACGTTTGTTTACAGTGAGAATCATGTCCATTCTCCACTGATACAACTAGAGTCCCATCCATACCTTTGTCTGGTTTGACATCAGCCAACAATCTTAGAAGCTTGTTTTTGTTTGCCACCAGAATGTTGATGATATCTGAAGGCTTTCTTTGGTTAGCTACAAACAGCTGTAAAACACAAAAGAATGTCAGTGAACTTAGATCCAAGTCTTTTTTATTTTCAAAACTCATCAAAATCACGGTAAGACAGACATTTTCCAAAAGAACTCAAGATCAAATCGCCAAAGCCTTCTGGCTGATTATGTTTCCCTGGGTACAAGAAAGATACCTTGAAAACATGGAAAGCATCTATCTGAATAGTCTTGCTTGATTCCTGCAAGTGAGTTTTCATCCACAAGCTCAAGTTAGTCAAAAATACTAAACCAATTTGGCAAGAGCCAGACACTGAGGAGGATAAAATAACTCAAGAAATAAGAGTAAAGCATCATACTCTGAGAAGATTCATGAGGATTCTTAAGTTATCCATTGAGCTCACATATTTCGTCATCACAACTGAGTTTGATCGATCCAGTAATATATCGCCCAGTAACTGTAAGAAGTTACACATTATATAATCAATCAGAATGTTCTGTCCCTGCTATCATTTTCGCGATTACACATTTGTGATAATGATATCACAAGTTACTCTACCTTGATAGCCTGCCGTCTGGTTATATAATTGCTTGATTCAAGAAGCTTTGAATTGTAATCTGCAAAAAACTGTAAACCAATATAGCTGAAAATTCCGTTAAACAGATGCATATGCTTTGTAACAGAACATTATGATTTGGTACATTGTAAGAGAACTTACCCAGTCTTCGTTCTTAGTGAGGAACTCAGCAACTGTGGACTTGTGCCTTGTCAGAAGTTCCTGCAAGAAAAGTTATGATGAAATGTTTACAGAAAATCTGAAACATGATTGATTGTAGGGGAAAATCCAAGTATGTTGAAGTGTACAAGAACCTTAAAAGTGGCAGCAGCATCAGCAGCAATGTCGAAATTGGGAAGCTGTATATAGTAAAAGAACTTCTTCACATGCTGTGAGTCCAAAACATATCTGAACACAAGAAAGAGAAGAAACGGTTTACATTATAACATTGCTCCACAAAAACACCACTAGTAAACTCTTTTTTTTTTTTTTTACTATATTGAAAAATTCAAACATAGATTGTCACTTTGTAGATAAAAAAGTGGTGGCTCACTTTGCAACAATCTGATGGCGGATGCACTCTCTAAACATAGTACCATAGTGTAACGCCATATCTGTGTTTTCAAAGCTGAGAGAGAGAGAGAATGTGACAAAACAAAACCTCAAAAGATCATCAACATGTTAAAAAGATTTAAACTTTCTAAAGTGAGTCTCACCCGTCCACAAGGAAATCCATAAGGTCAATGTTGGATTCGAGATAATCAGAGGCAATAAGGCGTGAATTGACTTGTTGCCTCTGAAGATTTGCAACCACTTGTGTAGCATCTTTCCTTGCCTAATAACAACAAACAACAACAGAAGACTTTGATCTCAAATCTCTCTCTTCTTTTTTTTGGATTTTAGTGAAGAGAGATGAGATGTGTTACCTCCAAGTTCAGATACTGAAGTGAATTGATCAAGCGGCGGAGAGTATCGCCCTTAAAGAACTCTTGAGTCAGCTGGGCACAAGCTTCAGCAACAGGCTCAGCGTCGCTGTTTCCATAGAGAATCAACTTCAGCTCTCGTAAGTTCTTGCTTAGTTCCGACAGCTGCCAAAAGCAATTGGGTTTGTCAGATACCAAAGGGTTTTGGTCGGGATTCGAAGAAAAAAAAGGGGAAATGGAGAACCTTTTCTTGGCGTTTGGACTCGCGAAGGTCGGGGATGGAGACGGATCGATCGGCGTAGGCGAGGAGATCGTTAGTCTGACGAACGATGTCAGGGGGAGTACGCGGCTTCGATTTGAAAAGACCTTTCATCTTTTGATTCGCACGATCCCTATCGCAGTTGGGTATTATTTAATGAAGCTCTCGAATTCGAATACACTAGGGCATCATCATGCTATTGCTACTCTGTTTCTCTTGGCCTTCTCCATTTTAGCACCGACGATCCCCTTTTGCTTCTTTTGATTCGGTGTTCACGGCATTATTCATAGTGGTGTACCCACACAAAACTGCAAAGTAACAATTATTTTACTCCAGGACAAAGCCAACAAAACTGGAAAGTAATCAAATTATTTTCGTTTTAATTGTTTGTACCTTCTGAATTTTAACAACCGCATACTCCCTTCATCTTTAAATTTTTTTCTATAAGACAAAAACAATTGTTTCACAAAATTAATTTTTATATTTTTATTGGATACTAATGGTAAAATATACATTTGAATATATTTTATTATATACTAAAATTGTGAAAAATAATTAAAGTAATAGATTTATAATTAAAATTTTATATATTATTATATGTGCGAAGATTCTAAAACATGTATTATTTAAAAATGGAGAATATCATTTTTACTAGACCTAAATATTTAGATTTTCAGATCATTTTAGGTTCAGTTTTTCAAATAAATGAATTTATATTTATATAGGTATTTATAGTATTTTGATTTGGCTCCCATTGGTTTTAATATATCAGTTCGATCCAAATGTTTGATACTTGAAAACCAAAAATTCTTTCAATAGTATACAGTTCTAGATTTAAAAAAAAATCTAAATCTCAAATATTTATCTCAAATGAATTTATATTTAAATAGGTATTAACTATTAACTAAATCATATCAAACCCTGATATAGTCTAATGATCAAAAGTTCAAATATTAAAATTAAAATTAAAATTAAAATACTTTATAAAAAGTCAAAATAAAAATTTATAATTTTAATTTTTAAAAATTCAAAAGTTTAATAGTCAACAAAATGTTTTAAAATTCTATTATATCTCGTAATAGCTTTTTAGAGTGATATGATTAAATTTGCCACCATCACCTCATTTCAACCCGAACCGAAAATTTTCAAATGCCTTGTTGGGTCCAAATCTCTAGGATCCGAAGGATCCAAAACTGATAATTAATAAAGATAAAACAACTAAATGTATAAATTCAAAAAATAATAATAAAAACAAAAATAAATTGTTAAAATCGATTAAAAATTAAGAAAAAAATATGGAAAATTAAAACCATGTGGCAAAAATTGACAAAAACCATGAAGTTGGCAAAATTTTATATTTTCAAGTGCCTTGTTGAGTCCAAATCTCTAGGATCCGAAGGATCCGAACCGACACCAAACGCTCAAATGCCTACCTAACAAAAAAGAGGTTCGGTTTCAAGTACTTTTCATTTTCAATTTTTAAATTTTGATTTTTTTTCAGATTTTATAAATTTACTATTTTTTCTATTTTTCTATTTTTTCGATTTATACAATTTGTGATTTTTATTTTTGAATTTCATTTTTTTTGCTTTTATTATTTTTCTTAATTTTAGTTGATTTTTGCAATTTCTTTTTATGTTTGTTATAAATTTTTGAATTTATAATTTTTTTTATTTTTATTTTTATTTTTGAATTTAATTTTATTTTTATTTTTCTTGATTTTTTCTGAATTTGTATCAATTTTAGAATTTATAATGAATTTATATTTTAATAGGTATTAACTATTAACTAAATCATATCAAACCCCTGATATAGTCTAATGATCAAAAGTTCAAAATTTCTATACTATATCAGGGGTTTGACTCCAAAATAAAAGAATTACAATATCTTATATATTATATGATGTAAAATTTATCAATAATTATAAAATATTACCAATAAAACTGTTCGTAAAAAGACTACTCACTAAAAATACTATACATGTAGAATCGTTCTTCGATCAGAATGTAGAAACTTCATTGTAGAATTTTTGTCAATGAAGTTATTTTTCATATCACATATGTTATATGTGGTTTCACATATGTTATACGTGGTTTGAAATCTAACAGAAAGTGAAATTATATGATTTGACAAGTGTAAGAGAAAAGTAAATCATAAATAAAATTTTAGAGACAAAAAAGACAATTGAAATCATAGTTTTGGATCAGTTTATTGGGGAATTTTTTGGATACGAGTAAAATGTATGCGGTTAATTTTCACATTTGCTTGTACTAGCTGCATAACGCAATCACTCAACGCTCGATAGGTGAGACAGCAATGTGTGGAAGTCATAATGTGCAAAAACCATTGCCCTATGAATATCTTCTATCCTCACATCATTCTTCTGTTTATTTTTTTTTGTGTGAAAAATCTAAAGAATTCACAACACTGGATTCTTCATGAACAAGCATTTATATAACATACAGTGATAGAGATCAAGATCCACACTAACACCCATGGGAAGATTGATTATGATAATCCATAACCAAACAAATATTTTTAAAAAAAACTGAAGCAAATAGAAGAGAGATAAAGTTCAAAGTCCTAACTGGCTCTGCATCTCCAATATAGTCTTTGCCGATTTCTGCAGCTTCTCGGACTCTTCATCAGTCATATGCACATTAGTCACAGCCACCACACCGTTACGTCCAAGCAGAGCCGGGAGACTGAGGAAGACATCACCACCCTCAACACCATAGAAGCCACGAGCAAGAACCGTGACCGGGTGGATCTTACGCTGGTCACGGAGGATGGTGTAGGCCAGGTTGGCAACAGAGTAGCCAATGGCCCAAGACGTGTAACCCTTGAGCGCAATGACTTCGTAGGCACTTCCAACGACAGTCTGGTGGATGTCTTCAAGGGTCTGTTTCTCGTAAGCGATCTGCTGCTTCTCCAGGAAGCTTAGGACAGGGATGCCTCCCACGCTTATGCTCGACCACAATGCCACCGAGCTATCTCCATGCTCTCCCACGATGAATGCCTACAGACAACAACAACACACCGTTTGATCGATTGTCTCAACAACACAGCAGTATCATCGGAACTATTACAAAACCCCAAACTTTGGTCGGAAACTGACCTGTACATCCTGAGCATTAACGTCGAGATGATCTGCGATCAAGAACCTAAACCGAGAGGAATCAAGATTAGTACCCGATCCAAGAACCCGGTTCACCGGAAAACCAGAGAGTTTCCAAGCGACGTAAGTCAAGACATCCACAGGATTAGAGACGATGAGCAAGATCGCGTCGGGAGACGACTTAGCGAGCGGAGGGATGATGTGTCGGAAGAGAGCGACGTTCCTCTGGAGCAGATTGAGCCTGGACTCTCCCGGGTTCTGCCTAGCCCCGGCGGTGACGATGCAGAGATCGGATCCGGCGGTGACGGCGTAGTCAACGGAAGCGGTGATCCTGGTGCGGGGGAGGAAAGCGGCGGCGTGCTGGAGATCGAGCATCTCGCCTCGGAGCTTGTCGGGCTTGGCGTCGACGAGGGCGATCTCGTCGGCGATGTCTTGGGTGAGGATGGTCTGAGCGATGGCCATGCCGACGTTGCCGACTCCGATGACGGAGACCTTTGTGCAGCGGTTGGAAGGGATGGGAGGGTCGGAGTTGAGGATCGGTTTGAAAAAGGTGTTGGTTAGATCCAGACCACCCGGACCTAGGGATGAACCGGATTCGTTGTTCGGCATTTCGAATCAGTTGCAGCGGTTTGATTGGTTTTGTTTCTTTGTTTGGATTCTTTGGTGTGACCGTGTGGAGTGAGAAGTGTCTACTTATAGAGGGAGGATGAAGAATAATATCTCAGACCGCCTCTTGTGTCTGTCCACTTTACATGTGATGTTTGTCCCCCTTTATTTCCAGAATTAAAATAAAATGGCATATTGTTGAAGAAATAGTACATTTTGGTCTGAAACAGGAAAGCAGCCCACTGTTTGATCTCCTGTTTGAGTCTTTGGTTTTTACCAAACCTCTCTCGAAATGGTTTCGCGGTTTCATATAGACACGTGGATTCTGTTAATTTGGTTCAATCGGATTATAAGTTCATTCAATTTTCGGTTAGTTCAGAAATTGAAAAGCTGCCAAATCAACTCAAACAAATTACGGTTTGGTTTTAACAAATACGATTTTCAAATTCTAACTTAACCAAAATTTAAGTTTTTCTAAAAAATTATTAAAAGTCCGGTTAATTGGGGTAGTTGACAAAAAATATATTTATTTTTGGCAGAACCATACCAAGTAAACCATATAATATAAAATCAAAAGCAGCTTTTGTTGACGTGCATTATAGTATAAGAGACTTGCTATTGCAAATATATCCAGAAGATTTAGTAAAAAATATATATATATATATATATATATATATATATATATATATATATATATATATATCCAGAAGAATTATACAAGCTTTGGGATGCCAAAAAGAAACAAAAAGTAATAATAATACAAGCTTTGGAAGAGTCGTTATTACTTGCCAAGAAAGAAAAGCTGATAGCATGACTTATGCATCAAACCGCCAAGGAAAGCATATTATTGCTTTCATTATCATATGTACAAAAAGGTAACTCAACACTTTATACATGTAAGCGTTACTCAAGGTTGAGAATGAGGTCACGAGTAGTACACTGAGAGGAAGGACGAGTCAAAGAGATGCATCTATTGGTTCTATAAAACTCTCTCCACTCATCAATCTTTGCCACTTTGTGATGAGACAGAGCAGGCATGCATCTCCTGTCCACAATCTCAAGTATCTTCTCTGTTCTCCCTAGATGCATTGCAGCTTCTCTCACCGACGCTTCTCTCACTTCCACCGCCGTCACCAAACACTTCATTCCTATCACCTGTGCCGCGTTGCAAAAGCATCCTGCTACTATGTCTGATACCATTCTCTCCACATCTTTCAACAGAGCCTCCTCTGTTCCAATGTCTCCTGACTCGTACCTGTTCAAAAGGGTTTGGCTGATTCGGTACATGGAGTTAGCTGCTAGAGTCTTGATGGGCCAATGTGAAGGCTTATGCTTCATGCAAAATATCAGATTCTTCTGCCAAGAATCTGTAAACTCTTTCTTCGCTATTTCCACTATCTCTTCAAGAATTTGTGTTGTTGTTTTTTGTGGCTTGGATAGTTTTCGAAGATCCACGTTGAGCCACTTATGGTAGAGATCAACACCTAACCAAACCACTTCAGCAGCTTGCCTGCTGTTAGCTAACTCCCCTTCAATGTCTAAAACGTCTTCAAACTTCTTGACATAAACCAATGCCTCGTTTACAGCCTTCACCAACTTCTTTAAAGAGCAAGGGTTTATGTTGGGAAGAGCAACAGCTATACTCGTCAGTGTTACTAACGGAAGCGCCCAGCAATTAGGTGGCTCTCCAGAGGCTAATGAAGCAACCTCGTCGCTGTCGAAATCCCAGATCCCTTCAAACCCTTGTGAGATGGAAGTTGTTGCCTCTAAGAGCTCTATCAAGTTTACAGGTTGCTGTTTCCGACCCTTTTGTATCAAATGCTCTGTCGCCTCACGGTTGCTCCGTACCATGTAGTCCACCAGCTCCTCCTCTCCTTCGAGATGCAGGACGAATCGTCTCGTCGATGGAGAGGACGAACAAGAGTCAGCGTTTGAGACAGTCTCACATTTGAAGGTGAGGAATAAACAGCATAGCAAGATTCTACTCACAAAGTAAACAGTGATGAAACGGAGAAACTTGCTAGCCAAGACTAACCCGTGTTGTGTTGCGATGCAGACATCAAGCATCCATCTGTTTACGTCGTGCGCAAGCTTCCTGCTGCGGCGGCCATTGAGCATCCAAAGGTTCAAGGAACGTTCTTTCTTCTCGGAGAGACAATCATACCAATAACTCTCTACTCTCAACTCATCTCTCAACCCTTTCTTTGCTCCTCTTGATGGACACCTCAAGCTCACTGCACTAAACCACCTGCTCGCTGGAGCAACGGTTCCTATGGCTATTGCAGCTCCCTGAGAGACTAGAACAAGAGTGGTTGACCATTTGTAATCAGATTCTCCATTACAGAACCCAAGTGACCGTGGCTGTAAGAAGTAAGACCTGACCATGGCTTCAGCTAAAGTGACTGCACTCAAGAAACAGAGGAAACCAGAGGTGGTGCAAGTGACGGAGCGAGCCATCACGAACTGAGGGCTAGAAGTATGAGCCATCATCCAGAACTTCATCAGATCTTCTCTAAGCTTAGGAACTCCCTTTCTTCTCTCAGCGTAAGAAGGACACTGCTTCAAAGCAAACTCGTACTTCTTCTTATACTTGAGCTCCAAGTAACGCTTTGTAGAGGGAATCGTGATCGCAGAGAAGCTCAAGATCATAAACATGAGAAACATCAGAACGATGACGAGAGCGTGCTCTTGAGTGAAAACGTAGATGGCGCCTGTCCCCAACTGGATACAGATGTTGACAACGTCGGTGACGACAAGAATCCCAAGAGCCACGAGGTTCATGAGGAGGTCTTGAGTGACCATGAACCCCAGAGAAGGCATGGAGTTAGCCATCACGACGCAGAAGAAGACGCTGCTGCTGAGCTTGGCGAGCTGGTCTTGGCGGCTAGGCATGGGAGTGTTGAGATCCAGAGAGAGTTTGACGCAGACGGAGATGAAAGTGAGAGTGGTGGCGTTGAGGGAGAAGAACTTGCAAGGGAACCAGTATTTACGGTGGCGGATGCCGTGGAGAAGATCGGCGAACATGGAAACTCCACAGATGAGAGAAGCAGTAGCTACGTAGATGCCTATGGAGGGCAACGGTTTGCTGAACTCTGCATCGGTTAGATTGCCGTGGGAGTCGCACCCCATCACTAGATCTCTCTCTCTCTCTCTTAGTCTCTCGAGTCTTCTTTTTCTGTGTGTTGTTGATATTGATAAAAGATTGTGAATGAATCGTCAAAGAGTATTTAGTATTCTGTCCATTCGAAAAAGTTTATTTGACTTGTCTGAAGTAAGACTTGTTCAGAGACAGGGACCCGACTGTTTGGTTGCATTCAGACACTAACACACGGCTCTAATCTACATAGGGCTTTCTCTGGGCTTTTAAGTGTTCGTCTACAACAACCACACGATCTGTTTTTTTTTGAGAAAAAAAAATTAAGGACTATGACAATTGAATTGGGTATGTAAGAGAGATCAAGAAATAATTGGAAGATTAGAGAAAGTCTTGGTGGATTTGAAAACAAGAAAGAGTGTGATAGGTTTTGACAAGACTCAGAGAAAATACTCTTGTAAATTTTTTAAAGTAATTTTAATAAAGCAAAAAAGTGTTTGTTCATTTTCATTGTCGCTTTATTTTTTTCTACACTACAATATGTCAATATTGTGTTTCATGTTGCACTTACAAACAGTTATTTTAGTTATTGCCTTTAAATCAAGTTTTGCTCGGTAAATAAGTGTTTACAGGTAGTCATTTTTACCGACCATGCAACTTAGATGTAAAAATCACATAACATTTTGTGCAAGGATATCAGCATACATATAGCACATAAAGAATACGAAATACGACTTTGTATCACAAAATTTATATAAGTCAACTAGTTATATATATACAAACCAAATTTCCTGTTGCTTGTGGGGGTGTGGGTGCTACTAATGAGATATAACCAAAGCATTAACTAGATTATTGTTCTATAGTCTTATGTAATAACCGGTTTGAGTCAACTGCGACTGAACCAGAAGGTTGTGAAGTAAAAAAAATATTAAGACAAAATCTACAGGTCAGATTGGGTTCTGTTCTGTTCTGTCTGATAAGCCTTAAAAAGAGTTCACCAACCCACAAAACTAAAGGTTGAACAAAGTACAGGTCACCGCCTCCATTTTTGTTATTTTACTTTTATAAGGTTCAAGCTGCTTTTAATTCTAGATATAATAATAACAAATGTACATATTATTCTTGCTAAGTGTAGTTTGTCTAATCCTCTTATCATTGTTTCATCCAATAAGTTAATAACTAAACCATAAGACTTGGAAGCAAAGAAGGGAAGAGATATGAAACTCCTTTTTTAATTCAAACAGAGATATTGAGTGACTTCCACTAATGCAAAGAAACCTTGGTTTGTGCAATATTTTGCGGTTAAGCTATTAATTGCTGAGGCAACACCTTTTCACCCTTTTGCTTTCCTTCTTCCAAGTTTCAACCCATCTCGTTCTTTCTAGCAATCAAACTACAAACTCACTTGGGTAATATAAATAGTTTTCATTCAAAATAATCATAATTGTTATCTGTTGTTACCTACATTCACAACCTTATCAAACTAATAAAGACAAAAGGATACAAGAGAATATGATTTTCAATTTATTGAAGAAAAGAAACGGAAAGAAAGAAAGGGTTTTCACCAAACGATATAATTCAATCATTTTAATTATCTTTATCCGTATGATTAGTGTCTTTATATCTGTCATATGCTGCCTCTCCTTCCAACTCCTTTTGGATTATTCTCTGCTTCTCTAGCTTTACACATTTATTTCTATTTATAAATTTCCATTTGAGGTAGAACCATATCATTTGTCCAAAAAAAGGGCAGAACCATATCTCTTTTTTAAAAAAAATTATTTTACTTTGTTTTCACACCATGTCCTTTGGATAAAATAAAAATCTCTTAGTTAACGTTTGGAACATGAAAAATATGCGCTAGCCGGTAACTTTGATGATGGACAAAATCTAAAGGACAGTAACTAATAACCTTTCATTTACCTGACCATGTAATCATAGTGAAAAAATCTATGTAACTGAGAGAGAGAGAGAGTTAAATAAAAGTAAACTTGAAAGCATTTTAGAATTGAAAATTAATGAAACAAAATGGGCAGTGAAAGAGAGAGATAAGTAGAGGGAAGGGTTGGTTAATGTCAATGGCTTAAAACAAAGACAGTTGCTTGAGAATGGGGAAAAGAAACTAAGTAAGTTTAACTCTCTCTCCTTAAACGTCAATTCCTTTAAGTAATGGTCTCTCTCTCTAAAAAAGCTTGTGTGTATATATATTAAACTCCTCTGTGTCATTCTTTAAACTGCTTAGACCAAAACTCATATCTGTACTGCAAACAAACAAGGAAGAGCCTTTGAAAGTAACAATGACCGCAGGAGAAAACCCTTTTGCATCAAACACCTCTTCTCTGCAAAGCCAGCTTAAAGGTTCTTCTTTTCTTCTCTATGGTTTTAATTCATCAAATCCTTCTGAGTACTTGCTGAATGTTTGAGGGATGTGCTGTTTTCTTTTCATTTCTCTTTACAGAAAAGGACAAGGAGCTTTTGGCTGCTAAAACTGAAATTGAGGCTTTGAGAACAAATGAAGAGCTTAAGAACAGAGCATTTGAGGAGGTATGTTAGCATAAAACATGATCATTCCCATTTGTATGATCATCATCTATGTTCATGATGATCCTTCAAAAGCTTTAAATAGCTGTTCTACTCTGTTTTACCTACAAGCTTTCTTGATCAGTGTTATGTTTTTCATATTCAAATAACTTCTTGGTTGTGTTTCAGCTTCGAGAAAACGTGAGGAAGTTGGAGGAGAGACTTAGAGCCTCTAAGAATCTTGTTGAACAAAAGGTCCGTTTTTGTGATGGAACTCAAGTCAAAAACATTTAGAAATGGATTCAGAAAGAATAGAAAAACTAAGTTATGATTGTGTCATGGAAGAGCAGGAGGTGGAGATGAAGAATCTAGAAGAAGAGAAGGAAGATGCATTGGCTGCACAGGACGCTGCAGAAGAAGCACTGAGGAGGGTTTACACTCACCAACAGGAAGATGATGATTCTTTACCCCTCGAATCAGTTATTGCTCCTCTTGAAGCTCAGATCAAGTTTCAAAAGCATCAGGTCTTGATTTCAAACTTGTTACCATCTCTCTTCTTGTGTGTTACAAGCATCATGTCTTGACTATGTAGCTTTCTTGTGAGTTTTACAGATCTCTGCGCTTCAAGAAGACAAGAAAGCGTTGGAACGGCTGACAAAATCAAAAGAATCAGCGCTTCTTGAAGCAGAGAGAATCTTGAAAAGTGCCCTTGAACGTGCTTTGATTGTTGAGGAGGTTCAGAACCACAACTTTGAACTTCGAAGACAGATTGAGATCTGCCAGGTAACCCTCTTATTGAGCATTCAGAAAAATATATATATAAACCTGTGGCTATAAAAGCAAGAAAACATGCAGGAAGAGTACAAGTTTCTTGAGAAAATCAACCGCCAGAAAGTGTTGGAGATTGAGAAGCTATCCCAAACCATTGGAGAGTTGGAGGAAGCAATCTTGGCAGGAGGAACAGCTGCAAATGCAGTTCGAGACTATCGCCGCCAAATCTCTCAGCTCAATGCAAGTGTCCTGTTAAGTTCTTGTAGTTAAATTCTCAGATTTGTTTTCAAGAAACTCACAAAATTGTTTTGGACATCAATAGGAAGAGAAAAGAACCTTGGAGAGAGAGCTGGCCAGAGTCAAAGTGTCAGCAAGTAGAGTGGCTCTTGCCGTTGCTAACGAGTGGAAAGATGAGAACGATAGAGTAATGCCAGTAAAGCAATGGCTTGAAGAGAGAAGGGTTCTCCATGTAACTACTCTTCACTTACACAACCAAATAGTACACATTGACTGGTTGATGTGTGAAAACTGAGTATTTTCTTTGTGGAAATTTTGTGTATGTGAGTAGGGAGAAATGCACAAACTCAAAGATAAGCTAGCTGTTTCAGAGAGAACAGCTAAGGCTGAATCACAGCTAAAGGTGGATGGTTATATTATTAATCTTGTGTTGCAAGAAAGTTTAGTTTCTAATGCCTATAAGTAATTTATACAGGAGAGGTTGAAGCTGAGGTTGAAAACAATAGAAGATGGCTTCAAGGGTCCAAACACGTTCTCTATCTCTCCATCAACTACAAAGACTGAAAAATCTGGCAAGATTTTAGGATTCTTGACGAGTGGTGGTGGAGGATCAAAGAAAAGGTCTACTTCTCAGCCACGAGGTTCAGTTACAGGAAGAATCCATGCTATAAATCAGCCGATCAACAGAGCTGCAGAGACTGATGGAAAAGAGAACTCAAAGATTTCAGCAAACGGATTATTTGATCAGGATGCTAAGGAAGAAGATATGGTTTCAGGGTTTTTGTATGACAGGCTTCAGAAAGAAGTCATTGCTCTAAGGAAGGTCTGTGAGAGTAAAGAGGGTACTATAGATGCCAAAAATGAAGAAATCAAGGTGAACTACATCTTTTCCTAGTTGTTTCATCTCTTTGATTATATAGCAAGTTAACATGCTCTCTGGACTCAGATGTTGTTGAAGAAAGTGGATGCTCTAACGAAAGCAATTGAAGTGGAGACAAAGAAGGCAAAGAGGGAAGCTGCGGCCAGAGAGAAGGAAAACGCATTGGCCTTGTTGAATGAAGAGTCGAAACAATGTAGAAAAGCAAACTTACCTAGAAGGTTTGGTCATCATTTCATTTATTTTTTTTGGTCTCTATCTTTAGAGAAACATAAAAAGTCAAACGTCAGGATAAAGTCAATATTTATATGTCTACTATGCTTGTGTTGTGCAGCCGTGTACACAATTCACGTTGAAGATCCTGTCAAGTAGACGAAGAAGAAGCTTGGGAATGAAAGTGTTTATTTAGGTGTACATAATATAACAAAGTGAAACTGAAGCTTCAATTAAAGAAGAGATGTGTTTGTGTGTGTGTGGGTTATCTCGTTTGGATTGTAAATTATGTTTTTAAGCAATACTACTTGTCTCTCTTCTCCTATCACTTTGTTGAGTGATTAACTCATGAGAACCTAAAAGTAAATTAGTCTTCTCAACACAAGCAAGGATCTGAGCATGAAGTTAAACGTTATATACAAAAAAAACTAGTTCTCTTTCTCTCAATAAGTGAGAAGGAACCATACAGAACATATGAAAAATACATGATTGCTCTTCCTAGCAAGACCAATTTAAAATCTCTATTTACATGGAGCTCTGTGTAAGGTGATGTTGCCTGCTGTGTAGACTCGCAAACCATTGGAAGTTGAAACGAGTTTAATGCCTCTGTGACTCTTGGTGGGAGAGCACTGATATGGTTTAGGAACAGAGAGCGGTTTGATGGAACAAGCCTTGCCTATGTCAGGAATTGCATGGAGGTGAGAAGGAAGATCAATGGTGAGATGCCCCAACTCATTTGTGACAGCTTTGAGCCATTTTGATCTCTTCCTATATCCAATGTGGCACTTGATGCCAACTGTAGCACCTACATGATGATGATGTATATAAGAAGTGAGAAGAGACTAACACCATGACACATAGACTAATCTACTCATTGCTACTTGTTTACAATACGTACCAGGAATAGGTGAGGAGGAAGAAGAGAGCAGAGAGGCGGTGACAAGGACGGAGGAGAGTTTGTGTTCGCCGTAGCCAGCCATCTCCACCATCTCCTTTCTGCTCCATATCATTCTATCGCCAGCTGCTTCACCCAAAGCCAACATGAATACTAAAGTCAAGCTGCTGAACAAGAACCTCATCTCCATTTTTTAAAAGTGTATAATATGTAAACAAAATTAAAGGATATGTAAATGGAACAAGCAAGCATGTCTATATATATACAAAAAGATGATGGATTGGTTTGTAATAAAATTTAAAGGATATGTTGCCCTTAAGTTAACTTTTTATATAAATTAGAAAGGCAAAAGCATCTTCTTTCATCTGACTTTTATCTTCTCTGGTCAATTTGGCCGATTTTTAATATATATCTCTTAATTTGTTTGTCTAACCTTTGCTTCTTTCTAGATTTTCTTACTAATATGTTTGATCAATGTTTGATCAACATGTCTATGCGACGTTTCTCCTTTTCAGTTTGGAGGGATGGTCAAACCTGCCCCAACTGTTTTTCTTTTCTTCCAGACATTTGTAGCTTTTGAACAAAGACATTATCGTTTTCTTGTCTGCCCAATTAGGAGGGGTTTTGTGTGGGTTGGTTATCAGTTATATCTTCAATGAAAAATACAAAATGTTTATCTGAATGAATGATGTGTCTTTGATGATGTATCAAGATTATATAATATAATTTAATCTTTTGATTGAATATGCACCATCATAACTAGAGACAAGATAATCAATTTTCTCATTTAAACATAACTTTTTGGATAAGAACCTGTTTTACAAATGAACTTTTACCTTTTTTTTAAAAAAAATATTATCTTATTTTGAAAATTTAAATTTAATATTTTGTATGTATCAATGCAATATAAATATAAGCATAAGCTTATCTTATTATTTCATAATTTTAACTTTTATGAAAGAAACAATAATTTAATTATCATTAATATTATTATAGATTTATGAGTAATTATATAAATGACAAGCTTAATTATTTACTTAAGAATAGTAATAAAATTTAGTGTAAGAATGAAAAGTTGTAGTGTCATTATATAACAACTTAATTATATAATGACAAACTTAATGTTTTAGTGTAAGAATTAGTATTAAAAATTAATTTACAAATAATAATATAGCTATGATAGAAGTGTTGTTACCATTGATAAGAGCATTTCCAACTCATTGCTATTTTCATTTTAAATAGTATAATAGAAAAATATGTTTTATTTTTAACATCATCTTTTAACTTTTAAACTTTTATATTATAACCAAACAACTACCTTTTAGAAAAATACATTTTTTATAAAAATAGAATCACACTTTTTATTAACATAATAGTTTTTAATGAAAATTTAGTTTAAATAAAATCACAATTTTATAAAAACCTTGTAAAAGTTAAAAGTAAATAGAGTTGATTATTAGTTTTTATTTTTTAATGAAAATTTAGTTTAAATAAAATGACACTATAACTTTTGAAAATAGAGGTTTTTGAAAATAATGTTTTGGAAACAAAAATAGAATAATAATCAGAGAGAAACAAATCTCTATTTAGAATTTTTATATTTTATAGATAAAAATGCCAAAATACATTTGAGATGGTCTATTACGGAAGTATTTAAAAAGGTTTTCTGTATTTTACAATTTGGCCACTAAAAATCAGCTTTCGAAATAATAAAATCTAATCTATTAATTTAGTGATTGGTTTTTATCTACCATTAGTAAGTCATAGTAGGACCACTTAAATAATTAGTAGATATGATATATTTGATTATTTACATTAATAATAAACCAACTATCAATTTGATTTTTTTAATTATAACAAAATCTGTTGAAAAGAATCTAACAAAATCTTACTTAAAATTTTAAATAGTTTATAAAATAACACATTAATTAATTTCGTAATTAGTAATATAATATTATTATAAATCAAATTTAGCTAAAATTTTATTATAAAACAAGAAAATAAAAATTAGATACTATTTTTTTTATAAATTGTATAATTATATTCTATATTATATAAAAATCTAAGTGATATATGACTTAAATATGAAAATATATTAAATAGGTAAATTAACAAAAGAAATTTTGAAATTGTTTCATTTAAATAAATTATCACTCATCTATTTTTTAAAACTCTCAACAATATATTGTTTAAAATATAGAATATACAAGAATATAGTGATATATAACAACATTTAGTTCATACTCTATTTAAAAAATATGTTATTGAAATTTTAGTAATTCATTTAAAATATTAATGACAAATCAAATAGAAAATAATGTATAACAAAATCTATTAAGAAACAAATAAAAAATATTACCAAAATTCAAATATTTGTTTTATAAAATAATGTATTAATGTAATAAAAAAATAATTTAAAATTCATGTAATCCTCCAAACTCAAAATTAGTTGTGTCATTTTTCAAAGTTTTATTATACTTAATTTTAAAATAAATTAGTAAATAATAAAAATTAATAAAAAGTAAATATATCAAACAAATCAAGATATATTAATAATGCTAATAAAAAGTATAAAAAATAATATTATAGAGTTACACAATATATATACTAAAATGGAAATTATGTGTTTAAAATTTGTAATAATATAAAATATATTTATAAAGTGAAAAATATCATGCGAAGTCATTTAAAATCTGTTTTAATTAAGTTTTGGGGGTAAAATGTTAAATATAAAATAGTAATTTCGTAAATAAGTCCCAAACTTTATATATTGACAAAAAAAACCCTACTTTGTTGGAGTTCAATTGTAAAACTTAACCCTTCCTCCTATCGTCGGATCCAAAAGTTCATTTCTCGATTTTGTTGCGTAGATGGCTTCGTCTTCTTCATCATCATCTCCGACGCCGGATGCCGTGACCGCGATGGACGAGGAGCTGACTCTAGTAGTGAAATGGAGCGGGAAGGAGTACACTCCGAATCTGCGCGGACGACTCGGTTGCTGAGCTGAAACGTCGCATCTGCTTTCTCACCAACGTCTTGCCCAAGCGCCAGAAGCTTCTTTACCCCAAAGTCGGAAACAAGCTCTCCGATGACTCTCTTCTGCTCTCTCAGATCCCTCTCAAGCCTTCTCTCAAGATGACGATGATCGGGTCCTCTCTCTCTCTCTGTCTCTTTATGCCATTTCTTAACCCTAATTTTGCAGTTGATTAGAACTAAATGGATTGAAAGTGTGGATTTTTTTTTTCAGTACTACGGAGGATGATATAATAGTAGATCAAGTAACGTCTGATGACATTGTTGATGACTTTGAGCTTGGGAAGGACGAAGTGGTGGATATTAAGGACAAAGAGCTCAATAAGCAGAAGCTGAGGAGGAGAGTTGATCAGTACAAGGTGAGTTCTGAGTTCTACGTATTCAAAGTTTTGAACTTTAATACATTTGAGTGTGTCGTCGGTACACAAACTTTCTCGTTTAGTGTAGATTCGTGGTCTATGTGATCATGTATATGATGAGGTTTATGTGTTCATGTTCTTGGATTTGGCTGTTTAGATCTTTAGTTATGGGTTTTGTTGAATAAAGAATGAATGTTAGTGATTTTAAGCTTTTTTCGTTCAATGTAAGAGTAATGTTCTGTGCCATTTTTTTTCTCAAAAGCTTCTTCATGTTTGATTTGCAGATTAAGCTTGTTAATCCATGTCGCAAAGGCAAGAAACTGCTTGTTCTAGATATTGACTACACTTTGTTTGATCACCGTTCCACTGCCGAGAACCCGTTGCAGCTTATGCGTCCTTGTAAGCAGTAGCTATTGTTCATTTCAATTATCTATCTCATTGATGGGTTTACATAGTAGTATCCCCTGACGAGTGTCTGGACTATCTAAATGCAGATCTTCATGAGTTTCTCACTGCTGCTTATGCAGAATATGATATCATCATATGGTCTGCTACTAGGTGATGCTTCTCTTTTTTTATTTCTAAAATATCTATCATTTTGTCTCTCCATGTTCTTTCAGTCTTTGAATTTGATTACCCGTTTTGGTTTCTGTAGCATGAAGTGGGTTGAGTTAAAGATGGGAGAGCTTGGTGTGTTGAACAATCCGAACTACAAGATCACTGCCCTTCTCGACCATTTAGCCATGATCACAGTTCAGTCAGACTCTCGCGGGATCTTTGATTGCAAGCCACTAGGTTTAATTTGGGCACTATTGCCTGAGGTATTATTATCCCATTACAACCACCACTAGTTGTGTTGTTATTATCTTTATTCTCTTCTCATGGATATGAATTTTTGTTACATTGCAGTTCTACAGCGCCCAAAACACTATCATGTTTGATGATCTGCGAAGGAACTTCGTGATGAACCCTCAAAACGGTCTTAAAATCAGGCCGTTCAGGAAAGCTCATGTGAACCGAGACAAGGATGACGAGCTTGTATTGCTGACTCGGTACCTTCTGGCAATAGCAGAGCTTGATGACTTGAGTTCTTTGGATCATAGCAGATGGGAGACATTCACAGAAGACAACGTCAAAGGCAGAGCACACATAATTTTCTTGACCTTATTGACATTGTTTAGCTATGTTGTTGTTGCTGGCTACTTCGTATGTTTTATGGTTTAGATATACCATCAGTTTTATCTTTTATCCGATGGATAATAGATCTGGTTCTTGAGTTGTTCTTGAGTGTTCTTGAGAGTTTTTAAAATTTGTAGGCTGTGCTCACTCGTTCTATCTCTATTTCTATTTTTGAGAGTTTATCTTACTTCTAAACTTGAATTCTCTCAGTTCGAGTTAGTTTCTCTCAAATCCAGTCTTGAATTTTCAAAATAATTCTTGGCCAGTGTGGAGAGATGGAGCACTACTGAGCAGTTCACATTCCATGTACTCTCAAGGGACCAGAAACTACATTACCTGGTCTAGAATGACCAGAGCAGCCCTTGGAGGAAGAGGTCTTTGGGAGCATGTAACTTCAAGTTCAGCACCAAAGCAGATCACCCAAGGAGAAGATGGCAAGGAGATTGTAGTGGTAGATGAAGGCAAATGGGGTCGAAGATCTCATGGTGCTGTCTATCTTGCATAGCTCTCTTGATGGTCCTCTTATGGATACTTACTCACACTGTGCAACCCCAAAACAGTTGTGGGATACTTTGCAAAGGGTGTATGGCAACACTTCAAACCTCACCAGAATTTATGAAGTGAAGAGAGCCATCAACAACTTGCAGAAGAAGAAGGGGACTTCACCAAGCATCTTGGGAAGTATAGCCACCGTGGTCCGAGCTGGAGATGCTAAGACCAAACACCAATGACCCTGAGACACTTGAAGCTAGGCGTGAGCAAGATAAGATCTTTGGATTGCTTCTCACACTCAGCCCAAGCTTCACTGATGTGGTCAGGCACATTTTGAGAGAAAATGAAGAACAAGAGAGATAATGCTCAAGAACAAGAGAGAGAGATAAGAGAGAGTAAAGAAGGATTTATTTTCCTTAAATCTTGTTAGTTTCTGCATACAACCACATATATAGATAAATAAGAAAGAGAGATGGTGACTGAAATACACAATGGACAAAGCTTGTACCAATCCCAACAGCTATATCGATTTGAATTCAAATCATGCAATCTTCAAAGTGCAGTGAATTGTTTTGCTCTTTTATTCTATCTCTTCTTCATGTCAATATGGCGAATCTGATCAGTCTAGTGAAGATCAAGAATGATGGTGATCAAGGAGAGATAGAATAAAAGAGCAAAACAATTCACTGCACTTTGAAGATTAGACAGATTTGAATTCAAATCTGATATAGCTGTTGGGGATTGGTACAAGCTTTTGTCCATTGTGTATTTCAGTCACCATCTCTCTTTCTTATTTATCTATATATGTGGTTGTATGCAGAAACTAACAAGATTTAAGGAAAATAAATCCTTCTTTACTCTCTCTTATCTCTCTCTCTTGTTCTTGAGCATTATCTCTCTTGTTCTTCATTAACTTTCATGGTATCAGAGCTTTAAGCTCTTGAGAACCTAAATTACTTCCGTAAATACACTCTGATTGTCTTTCTCCCTTGATTTACTGGTTTAGTTTCTCAAATTTCTCTCCAGATTTCTTTTATCCAGTGGATAATAGATCTCGGTTCTTGAGTTGTTCTTGAGTGTTCTTGAGAGTTTTTAAAATTTGTAGGCATGCTCACTCTGTTCTATCTCTATTTCTATTTTTGAGAGTTTATCTTACTTCTAAACTTGAGTTCTCTCAGTTCCAGAGTTAGTTTCTCTCAAATCCAATCTTGAATTTTCAAAATAATTCTTGGCACCAGTGTGGAGAGATGGAGCACTACAGAGCAGTTCACATTCCATGTACTCTCAAGGGACCAGGAAACTACATTACCTGGTCTAGAATGACCAGAGCAGCCCTTGGAGGAAGAGGTCTTTGGGAGCATGTAACTTCAAGTTCAGCACCAAAGCAGATCACCCAAGGAGAAGATGGCAAGGAGATTGTAGTGGTAGATGAAGGCAAATGGGGTCGAAGATCTCATGGTGCTGTCTATCTTGCATAGCTCTCTTGATGGTCCTCTTATGGATACTTACTCACACCGTGCAACCCCAAAACAGTTGTGGGATACTTTGCAAAGGGTGTATGGCAACACTTCAAACCTCACCAGAATTTATGAAGTGAAGAGAGCCATCAACAACTTGCAGCAAGAAGAAGGGGACTTCACCAAGCATCTTGGGAAGTATAGCCAGCTGTGGTCTGAGCTGGAGATGCTAAGACCAAACACCAATGACCCTGAGACACTTGAAGCTAGGCGTGAGCAAGATAAGATCTTTGGATTGCTTCTCACACTCAGCCCAAGCTTCACCGATGTGGTCAGCACATTTTGAGAGAAAATGAAGAACAAGAGATAATGCTCAAGAACAAGAGAGAGATAAGAGAGTAAAGAAGGATTTATTTTCCTTAAATCTTGTTAGTTTCTGCATACAACCACATATATAGATAAATAAGAAAGAGAGATGGTGACTGAAATACACAATGGACAAAGCTTGTACCAATCCCAACAGTATATCGATTTGAATTCAAATCATGCAATCTTCAAAGTGCAGTGAATTGTTTTGCTCTTTTATTCTATCTCTTCTTCATGTCAATATGGCGAATCTGATCAGTCTAGTGAAGATCAAGAATGATGGTGATCAAGGAGAGATAGAATAAAAGAGCAAAACAATTCACTGCACTTTGAAGATTAGACAGATTTGAATTCAAATCTGATATAGCTGTTGGGGATTGGTACAAGCTTTTGTCCATTGTGTATTTCAGTCACCATCTCTCTTTCTTATTTATCTATATATGTGGTTGTATGCAGAAACTAACAAGATTTAAGGAAAATAAATCCTTCTTTACTCTCTCTTATCTCTCTCTCTTGTTATTGAGCATTATCTCTCTTGTTCTTCATTTTCTCTCATGGTATCAGAGCATTAAGCTCTTGAGAACCTAAATTACTTCCGCAAATACACTCTGATTGTCTTTCTCCCTTGATTCACTGGTTTAGTTTCTTAAATTTCTCTCCAGATTTCTTTTATCCAGTGGATAATAGATCTGGGTTCTTGAGTTGTTCTTGAGTGTTCTTGAGAGTTTTTTTAAAATTTGTAGGCTGTGCTCACTCTGTTCTATCTCTATTTCTATTTTTTGAGAGTTTATCTTACTTCTAAACTTGAATTCTCTCAGTTCCAGAGTTAGTTTCTCTCAAATCCAGTCTTGAATTTTCAAAATAATTCTTGGCGCCAGTGTGGAGAGATGGAGCACTACAGAGCAGTTCACATTCCATGTACTCTCAAGGGACCAGGAAACTACATTACCTGGTCTAGAATGACCAGAGCAGCCCTTGGAGGAAGAGGTCTTTGGGAGCATGTAACTTCAAGTTCAGCACCAAAGCAGATCACCCAAGGAGAAGATGGCAAGGAGATTGTAGTGGTAGATGAAGGCAAATGGGGTCAGGAAGATCTCATGGTGCTGTCTATCTTGCATAGCTCTCTTGATGGTCCTCTTATGGATACTTACTCACACTGTGCAACCCCAAAACAGTTGTGGGATACTTTGCAAAGGGTGTATGGCAACACTTCAAACCTCACCAGAATTTATGAAGTGAAGAGAGCCATCAACAACTTGCAGCAAGAAGAAGGGGACTTCACCAAGCATCTTGGGAAGTATAGCCAGCTGTGGTCTGAGCTGGAGATGCTAAGACCAAACACCAATGACCCTGAGACACTTGAAGCTAGGCGTGAGCAAGATAAGATCTTTGGATTGCTTCTCACACTCAGCCCAAGCTTCACTGATGTGGTCAGGCACATTTTGAGAGAAAAGGAGCTTCCAAGCTATGATGAAGTGTGTGCTCAGCTACAAAAGGAGATAGGCTCAGATGGACTCTTTGGTGGTGGAAAAGGAGAGCTATCTATGGTACACAAGGCTGAGAAGGTGGAGAGTGCATCAGCTAACAAAGCTCACTTCAAGCCAAGAGGAGGAGGAGACAAGTCAGTAACTTGTGAGCATTGCAAGTATAAGGGACACTCCAAAACCAACTGCTGGATCCTCCATCCTCATCTCAGGCCAGCCTCAAACAACAAGTTCAACCAAGCCAGAACTCATGAAGCAAGAGCTCAGGAGCATCCAGCACCTAGCCTCATGCGCATGAGAGATGATGGAAGAGCTTTGATCTCTACCACTCACACTGGTGGCTCTACCTCTCATGCCATGCCTCAGCCATCTCATGAGGATGCATTCATCAGGAAGTCAGACATTGAGGCTTTGATCAAGGCTCTCAATGCAAATTCTGGTAACCAAAGTATTAATGCTTTAAATTCTATTCACAATGCATCTCACACTGCTAGGCCTTTGATCATTGATTCAGGAGCTTCTCATCATATGATTAGGGATGCTAGACTGATTAGTGATATTAAACCAGCTCTAGGGAGTGTTGTGATTGCAAATGGTGATAGAATTCCAATAGAAGGAGTAGGAAATCTGAATCTATTTAATAAAGAGTCTCAAGCTTTTTACATGCCAGCCTTTGCTTCTAATCTTTTGTCTGTGAAAAGAGCAACTAATGATCTAAATTGCAATGTTATTTTTAGTCCTAATGATGTGTGCTTTCAGGATATTAAGACCAGTAAGATGTTGGGCAAAGGTGTGAACAAAGGAGAGCTGTATTTCCTTGAAGATACCAAACTTATATCAGATTCTACTTATGCTTTTAATTCTGCTTCTGTTTTAGCTAATGATGTGTTATGGCATGCTAGATTAGGCCACCCTCATTCTCTTGCTTTAAAATTGATGTTACCTAATCTCTCTTTGAAAAATGAAACTTGTGAGGCATGTATCCTTGGTAAACATCATAAATCTGTTTTTCCTTCATCTATGACTATTTATGAGAATTGTTTTGATCTAGTTCACTCTGATGTTTGGACTGCACCTTGTGTTTCTAGAGAAAACCATAAATATTTTGTGACATTCATAGATGAGAAATCAAAATATACATGGCTCACACTGATTCCTAGTAAAGATAGAGTTTTAGAAGCTTTTATTAACTTCCAAAACTATGTAACTAACCATTTCAATTCCAAGATCAAAATTTTTAGGTCTGATAATGGGGGAGAATACACTAGCAATGCTTTCAAACTCCACTTAGCAAAACATGGAATTATTCACCAAACAAGCTGCCCATACACACCACAACAAAATGGAGTGGCTGAGAGGAAAAATAGACACCTTATGGAGGTTGCAAGGAGCATGATGTTCCACACCAATGTTCCAAAGAGATTTTGGGGTGATGCTGTGGTTTCTGCATGCTATCTTATCAATAGAATCCCAACCAAAGTCCTCAAAGATGTCTCTCCATTTCAGGTATTAAACAAGACTAAACCTCCCATAGATCATTTGCGTGTGTTTGGGTGTGTGTGTTATGTCTTGATACCAGGTGGGCAAAGGAACAAACTTGATCCCAAGAGTATCAAAGCTATGTTCATAGGGTATTCTCACACACAGAAAGGGTACAAGTGTTATGTACCAGACTCAAGAAGGCTGATGGTCTCAAGGGATGTGAAGTTTGTGGAATCAAAGGGGTACTATGATGAGAAGAGTTGGGAAAGTCTTAGAGATCTCTCACAAGGACCATCTGATAGGGCAAACAACCTGAGAACCATTATGGAGAGTTTAGGCATTACTCAACCTCTGAGCAGTGAGGCGCCTACAACTACTCCATCACCACCAGTTGCTGTTAACCAGGAAGAATCAGCACCAATTGTTGAGCCAATCCATCCTGATCCTGAGGGGGGCAATGCACATGAATCAACACCAGAAACACCAGGAGATGATTCAGCATCAGTTCATGATCAAGATGGAGCTGAATCTGATCAGTCTAGTGAAGATCAGTATGATGGTGATCAAGGACACAAAGAAACAGTGGTAGAAGAGCAGATTCAACCATTGAGAAGGAGTACTAGAGAGAGGAGACCATCAAAATGGTACAACACCAGAGTATATTTCAACAGCAATGCAGTAGCTCATCCTATCCAAGCAACCTGTTCCTTTGCAAGCTATCCTCAAGATCATGTAGCTTTCATCACCAACCTGGATCAAGAATATATTCCAAAGACTTATGAAGAAGCTATGGAGGATGATGAATGGAGAGAGTCTGTTGGAGATGAAGTGGGAGCCATGATCAAGAATGACACTTGGTATGGCCGAGCTTCCCAAAGGAAAGAAGGCAGTCACAAGTCGCCTACTCTTCACCATCAAGTACTTGGCAAATGGAAAGCCAGAAAGGAAAAAGACAAGGCTAGTTGCGAGAGGATACACTCAAGTCTATGGAGAAGACTATCTGGATACTTTTGCACCAGTAGCTAAGCTCCACACTATAAGGATTGTACTCTCCTTGGCAGTGAACTTGGAATGGGAATTATGGCAAATGGATGTCAAGAATGCATTTCTTCAAGGAGAGCTGGAGGATGAGGTTTACATGAGACCACCTCCTGGTATGGAAGACATGGTCAAACCAGGAAATGTCCTAAGGTTAAAGAAGGCTATCTATGGATTAAAACAGTCACCAAGAGCCTGGTATCACAAGCTGAGTGCAACTCTCAATGGAAGAGGGTTTGTAAAATCAGAAGCTGATCATACTCTCTTCACCCTCACAAGCAAGCAAGGAATTGTGGTGATCCTGATCTATGTGGATGATATAATCATCACAGGAAGTAACAAGGAAGGTATCATTTCTACTAAAGCTTTCCTTAAATCTAGCTTTGATATTAAAGATTTGGGTGAGCTCAAGTACTTTCTAGGGATAGAAATATGCCGCTCCAAAGAGGGGCTTTTCTTATCCCAAAGAAAGTACACACTTGATCTTTTAAATGAGGCAGGAAAGCTTGGAGCAAGAGTAGCTAAGACACCACTTGAAGAAGGTTACAAGGTCTTGCGTGAGGGGGAGATAGATGACACTCCTTTTGGTGACTTCAAGTTCTATAGGAGAATGGTTGGGAAGCTGATCTATCTCACCATTACAAGACCAGACATTTGCTTTGCGGTGAATCAAGTCAGCCAATATATGCAAGCACCAAAGGTTCACCATTGGAATATGGTGGAGAGGATCATGAGATACCTAAGGGAGGCTCCTGGTCAAGGTGTTTGGATGGGTTGCAACAAGAGCACGGAGATTGTGGGATATTGTGATGCAGATTGGGCTGGTGATAGAGAGGACAGAAGGTCTACTACAGGCTATTGCACCTTCATAGGAGGCAATCTGGTTACTTGGAAGAGCAAGAAGCAAAATGTGGTATCATGTTCAAGTGCTGAGGCAGAATATAGAGCAATGAGGAAGCTGACCAGTGAGCTCATTTGGATCAGAAACTTGCTAAGAGACTTAGGGATAGAGACTACAACTCCTATTACCATGCACTTTGTGATAACCAGTGCCATTCATATAGCTTCAAATTCAGTGTTTCATGAGAGGACAAAGCACATTGAAGTGGACTGTCACAAAGTGAGACAGTCGTGGAGCAAAGATCATCCTGCCTTGCTACACGAAGTGAAGACCAACTAGCTGATATCTTCACTAAGGGAGCAAGCACCAAAGTCTGTGAGTTCATCCATCCAAGGTTGGGACTCATGGACCTGTCCAGATCATGATCCCCTTAAGCCATGAAGCATCTACTCTTTTTCCTTTGTGTGTTTTTTTCCCATTGGGTTTTTCATACAAAAGGTTTTAACGAGGGATGTTTTCATGGGTTCCAAGTTTAACCATATCTTATGGCTAAGCTTGAGGGGGAGTATTGACATGAAGAAGAGATAGAATAAAAGAGCAAAACAATTCACTGCACTTTGAAGATTAGACAGATTTGAATTCAAATCTGATATAGCTGTTGGGGATTGGTACAAGCTTTTGTCCATTGTATATTTCAGTCACCATCTCTCTTTCTTATTTATCTATATATGTGGTTGTATGCAGAAACTAACAAGATTTAAGGAAAATAAATCCTTCTTTACTCTCTCTTATCTCTCTCTCTTGTTCTTGAGCATTATCTCTCTTGTTCTTCATTTTCTCTCAGTTCTTAGATGTTGAAACAAGACTTTTAAGACTTAAATGAGTGATTAGCAATTACCATGATAACCTAAAAGTGAAGCAGAGTCTTCTCAACACAGAAAAAAAACGGGGGAACACAAGCTGTTCTCTATAGTAGCAAAAAGATCTGAGCATGAAAAGCAAAATACTAAATGCATCTATCATTTTTATTACAGCAAGTAAGAAGAGCCATTATATACAAAGACTGTTTCTCTTTCTCTCAAGAAGTGAGAAGGAACCATATAGAAGGAACAAAAACTGAAAGGCATGGTTGAAATTTCTATTAACATGGCACTCAGTGTAAGGTGATGTTGCCTGCTGTGTAGAAGCGCAAACCGTTTGAGGACGAAACGAGTTTGATACCTCTGTAAATCTTGTGAGAGCATCGGTGCGGTTTAGGAACAGAGAGTGGTTTGATGGAACAAGCCTTGTCTAGGTTAGTAATTGCATGTAGGTCAGAAGGAAGATCAATGGTGAATTGACCAAACTCATTTGTGACAGCCTTGATCACTTCGGATCTCCTCCTATGTCCAGTATGGCACATGATGCCAACGGTAGCACCTGCATGACGATGATGATGATGATGTGTTAGAGACCTGTATAAATAAGGGACATGAACTAGTTTTCAGTACGTACCAGAAATAGGGTCGGAGGAAGAAGAGAGAAGAGAAGCGGTGAGGATGACGGAGGAGAGTTTGAGTTCGCCGTAGCCAGCTATCTCCACCAACTCCTTTCTGGTCCATCTCATTCTGTCACCAACTGCTTCCCCCAAAGCCACCATGAAGACCAAAGTCAAGGCACGGAACAAGAACCTCATCTCCATTATTCTGATTCTATAATATGTAAACAACTCTACCAATTGGCTATGAAATGGAACAAGCAAGCGTCTGTATATATATATACAATGGATGATGGGTTTGGTTGTATAAGATTTAAAGGATAGGATGGCCTTCATATGTCTTTTTCTTATAAATAAATTAAAATAAACGGCAAAAAGCCTCTTCCTTCATTTGACTTTTATATTCTTTGGTCAATTTGCCTGTCTCTCTATTAATATGATTTTGTTTCTGCACCATAATAATAAATAATGATATATCTCTTTATTAATACACACGTCAATTCCAAGCAATTGCTTGTTTACCTAATAATTGTTTCTTCCTTTTTTTCAATTAATTCATAAATTGATAATTGTTTTATATCTTCTTTTACTTAATTAATTAATTGATATTTGATTTGCTTTTATAATCAGTTAATAAATCGATAATTGTTTCTTCTTCTTCTTCTTCTTCTTCATTTTAAAATAAGAAATTGATAATTGTTTCTTCATCTCTTTAAAATCAATGAATAAATTTGATAAGTGTTTGGTCAAACATTAGCCCTGTATACGACGCCGTTTCTCCTTTTGAAATGTCTTTGTATCTTTCCTAATATTATTGTTTCAAATTCTAACCTAAATTTGGAGGGATGGATCAGAATTCACAAATATTCAATCCTGCCCCAACTGTTTTTCTTTTCTTGCAGACATTTGTAGCTTTTGAACAAAACATATTATTATATCATTTCTTTTTCTCCTTTTTGGGATGTTTTTTTTGGTATGAGTTGGTTATCAAATGAAAAATACCAAAAGTTTTATCTGAATGATGTGTCTACGATGATATATAAGATTATATATATAATCTTAAAACTCAGAAAGAAGATGATGTAATCTAATTTTAAGTTTTAGTTGCAGTTGCAGCATTATAACTCGAGACAAGTTCGACAAATTTTTATATTACAAGAAAATCCAAATTAATTTAACATTTTAACCAAAACAAGATTATATAGAATCCAGAAAGAATATAGTCTTCAAAACAAAGTGTGTTGGACATCAAAACACTTGTTAATAAAAATATTGTCCACGTAAGCAAGGGGTTTAGTTGACCCACATACAAACCATTTCTGTTGAGTGTTGTGTTGAACGTCTTCCTTGGCATCCGCGGAGGTACCAGTGGGAATTACGATCATTTTGGACAAAACGGCAAAAGCTTTTCTCTAATTTATAATTTCGCCACCAAATAAATTAGTTTTTGACAGTTAAGCTCCGAAGTTAAGATATGGATCAATACAGCCCTACTTTAGTTCTGTGGGTTTAATTGATACTTTTAAACCTTCTTCGTCTCATGCGACGGAAGAAGAGCTGACGCTTATAGTGAAGTGGAGTGGGAAGGTGTCCAGCTCCGAATCTGCGCCGACGACTCCGTTGCTGAGTTGAAGCGTCGCATCTGCTTCCTCACCAACGTCTTTGCCCAAGCGCCAGAAGCTTCTCTGTCCCAAAGTCGGAAACAAGCTTCCGATGACTCGCTGTTGCTCTCTCAGATCCCACTCAAGCCCTCTCTCAAGATGACGATGGCGATGACCGGGTCCTTCTCCTATCTCTTTATGCCTTTTCTTAAGCTTTTGGAGAACTAAATGAATTGAAAGTTTGGATTTTGTTTTTTTCAGTACGACGGAAGATGATATAATCTTAGATCAAGTGAGGACATTGTTGATGACTTTGAGCTTGGTAAGGACGAAGTGGTTGATGTTAAAGACAAGGAGCTTAATAAGCAGAAGCTGAGGAGACGAATTAATCAGTACAAGGTCTGTTCTTTGTCTTGATATCAGCAACTTAGTTTATTTCTAGTGTCACTGATACAAACCAGAGTCTGATTAGTACAAGATGAATTGAGATCTATGTGTCTTTCACTTTTGGAGTTTGGTAGATATGTTCAAATCTTTAGGTGTGTGTTGTCTGAATAACGAATGACGCTTGAAAGATATTAGTAGCTCGTAAATGGTCTAGTGATTTAAGCTTTTCTTTTCATTCCTGTGTGATTTAAGCTTTTCTTTTCATTCCTGTGTGATTTGCAGATTAAACTTGTTAATCCATGCCGCAAAGGCAAAAAGCTTCTTATTCTAGATATCGACTACACTTTGTTTGATCACCGTTCCACGGCCGAGAACCCTCTACAGCTTATTCGTCCTTGTAAGTAGTATATACTAATCATTGATGGGTTTTACATAGCAGTATCCCCTGAAGAGTGTATGGATTATCTAAATTGCAGATCGTCATGAGTTTCTTACTGCTGCATATGCAGAATATGATGTCATAATATGGTCTGCTACAAGGTGATTCTTCTAAAATGATCTATCACTTTTATCTTTCATCTTCTTTCAGTATTTGAGTACCCGTTTTGGTTTCTGTAGCATGAAATGGATTGAGTTAAAGATGGGAGAGCTTGGTGTGCTGAACAATCCGAACTACAAGATCACAGCCCTCCTCGACCATCTAGCCATGATCACAGTTCAGTCAGACACTCGCGGGATCTTTGATTGCAAGCCACTAGGCTTAGTTTGGGCACTATTGCCTGAGGTATGAATGACCGACCCCATTACAAGTTGTAATTTACAACCATTTTATTTAGATCCATGTTAAGAAAATGATTTTCTTTCTATTTTAAGAGTACATGCTACATACTTTAAGGTTTTCTTATTTTAGGATTCAAAGATTTGATGTCTAAAATAGAATGATGGATAAAGGAAAAGGAGAAGAAAGGCCATAGAGGGACAAAAAGACATAAGCGTAAAACATGGCGACCCTTTGGTTCATTGTTTGGAAGAAGAAACATCCTGAGGATCAACATCAAACTCTCTCTTTCTGCTTCATTAGGTAAAAACAAAGACAAAACACTTTGTGTTTTGGGAGAGGGTCGATGGCGAAGATGAGAGCTGATGCTCCGGTGATGCCTCAGGAGACTCTTCCTCGGAGCAGTGAGGTGGGAGAGATTGACACACGTGCTCCCTTCCAATCCGTTAGAGACGCCGTTAGTTTATTCCGTCAAGTTAGCTTCTCAAAGCAGCAGCAACAACAGCGTCTCTCTTCCTCCACCTCATCCTCTCAGGTACCATATCATTCGCTCTTCTCTGTCTCCTAGTTCTCTCATTTTCATTGTGCATTGTTCTGAAAAAGCGTTTGTTTCTTTCTTTCTTTAAGGATGCACCGGAGGTGTCGGAAAAGGAGACGCAGCTTCTGTTAGCAGAACAAGAAATGGAAAGAGTCCAGTTATGTCTTGATACCTCTGTCAAAGCCAAAGCAAGAGCTCTCTCTGATCTCGACTCTGCTCAGCGAAAGGCCTCTGATTTGAGGGCTAAACTAGAAGCCACCAAACAATCCAGAAAATCTGCAATCCTGACGAAACACACCATGACACAACGGTTAGAGAAACTACACTACGAAAACCAAGAAACGGAGAGCGTAAGAGAGGATTACATCTTAGCCATTGCAGAGCTGTTCATGGCGAAGCGGGAGCTAAAGGAAATAAAACAAGAATTCAGCATTTCCGTGGAAGAAAGGTTAGCTGAGCTTCAAAAATCAGAGGAAGCAGAATGTTCATCAGTGGTTAACTCCCAAAAGATTAAAGACATGTCAGAGGAGATAGCCGAGATGCGTGACACTGTTCTGAGGTTGAACTCCGATGCTGAGAAGAAAAAGGAGGAGGAAGAGAAGATAAACGAGGCGAGAATGGATGCGAGGGAAACTTACGCCGCAAGGAAGCGAGAAGCTGAGCAGAGGCTGGAGGATCTGAGGCGAGATTGTGATCCTGAGCTGAGGAAAGATATAGATGAGCTAGCAGAGATATCTGCCGGGAACGAGCGCTTACAGGAAGAGATTAAACTTGCTCGTGAGCTCAAAGAGGCCAAGAGCGAGATGCAAGAGATATGTGATGAAGAGAGATCATACAAAAGCTTGGTGGGATCACTGACGGTGGAGTTGGACGGAGTGCAGAGAGAGAACAGAGACCTGAAGGAAAATGAAAAGGAGAGACAAGAAGTTGAGGAAGGAGAATGGGTTGAAGCGAGCCGTAAGGTCGAAGAAATCATGCGTGAAGCAGAGGAAACAAGACAAGAAGCGGAAGAGATGAGGATGCACGTTGATGAACTCAGGAGAGAAGCAGCCGCCACGCATATGGCGATGGGTGATGCAGTGAAACAGCTGGAGATAGTTGGAAAAGCTGTGAAGAAAGCGAAAACCGCGGAGAAGAGAGCAGTGGAAGACATGAGAGTACTTACTGATAAGAAGGAAAGTTTGGCGCATGATGAGCCTGATAAGAAGATTAGGATATCGTTGAAAGAGTACGAGGAGTTGAGAGGGAGGCATGAAGAGTCGGAGAGAATGGTGCAGTACAAAGCGAAAACGGTTGCTGCGCAGCTGGAAGAGATCAATGCGAGCAGAGTAGAAGGGGAGAGAATGTTGGAGGAGAAGTTGAAAGAGATGGAAGAGGTAAATGATGCGATTGATGCTGCGTTGCGAAATGCGGAGATCGCAGAGGAAGCACACTGCATCGTTGATGCTGAACTTAGAAAGTGGAAACCACAAGAATTGTAGTAGATGATGATGATGATATTGATGGTTTAGGTGATTAGGATACTACTAGAATGTCCATACCAATATACATATACATATGTTACTTAATAAAATTGATAATCTATTGAGATTTGTTGTTAAGTGCATTAATATTTGGAACAAAGACTTGAAACAGAGATTTTCAAGGGTATCTCTCTTTTATTCATGTTTGGATGTGAGATTGAACATAATACTAAGCAAATGCATACATGATACAAAGGTAGTTTCTCAATTATTTGTTTTTTTTTTTTAGCAATTGATAACTTTTTCATAGGATGTGTATCTGGATTGTTTTGCTCAAAGCTGATTTATTATATATTTGCTGTTTATCTGATGGGAGCATGCGCTATATAACGTACATAGAAGATCTCAAATGCTCCTGGTTGGTAGTTAAGGCATTGGAACGATCAAGTGAGGAAAAAACTAGTATTTTCAAAAAAAAGAAAAAAAAAACTATATGTGAGATGAGCATGAGCATCACTGCATCAGTATTTTTTTTTTCACAAGGGCACAAGGATCAGTTTCTGCACAGGACTTGTATCCTGTTTTGAAACAGGAACAACTAGTTTACCGTACTGAGTAAATTTACTATGTCTAAAGAGAACTAAGGTGAGAAAGCTCTCTAATGGACGGTTCGGTTTTCTAATTTGGTACGGTTCGGTTTTCTTAGTTTTGAAAAAAAGTACAACAGAATTCTGAGTGATTTTAGGACAGGTCGGAGATCCTCCTCGTGCGTATCTGCACTTCGTTGATAAAAAATCTCTATCAAAAGGACATAAAGAAAGTTGGATTAGTAATTCTCTCTGGAAGTCGAGAGTTGTGGATCTGTGTGGGGGGGAAGATAATAATACGTCCTTTGGCTTGGCTTGAGGGGAATGGTGCCGATCACCTCAGAGAGACCCACCGCTCACCGAGAAGATGTGCCAGACGAGATATTAACGGAGATTCTAGCGAGGTTGCCCTTGAGAAGCATCTCGAGATTCAAAACGGTGTGCAGGAGATGGAAATCGGCAGTGGAATCTGTGTATTTCCGGGGTCTCTTTGTGTCTGTGCACCAAAATTCCTCTTGCGGTTGGTCACTAGTGTGCCAAGGAAGAGAACTCTTCAACTTCCATGGATGCGAGACATGGGGTCTTCCAAAGTCTATAGCTTGTTATTTGGAGGAGATGATGGCCGACGACGGAGGAGTTGATTTATACCTTGGTGCATTTTCTTTCAGTGGATTGGTGTTGGTGAAAGGAGCTAACGATGGTACCTATGTGGGTAATCCAGTGTTACGAGAGTGGGTGGTAATCCCTCCACTCCCGTATCGATATCCATGTATTCCCTTTGGTCTGGTGACCCCCACGGACGACAAGGACGGCGTCGTTCTGGGATTCAAGGTGGTCTACTTGGCTGCAGTGGGACCCTATAGAGACAAATCCTCCACTTTTGTGTCTCCCGCACTTTTGCGTCTATTCTTCTGACACAGGCGTTTGGACTTTCAAGCGACTTCGCTGACACAGAAGAACCGTTTTTTGGTTTCATGCAACTTGAAGACACAAAACTACAGAAACCTCAGAGACGATACAAGTCATCAAGGTTTTTACCTGAACCAGTCTCTTTGCGAGGAATATATGCGTGGTTCCAACAGGTCAGTTCTGAATGATGACCTTCCGCGCAACTTACTTCAATTAGTGCTCCCAAGGTGGATGGAATCGATGCCTGTTCCTCCCCAACTTGAGATGATGGATACAACATCACTGCTTGCTTACATTGCTTCGTTGCCGAAACGCAAATAAGGGAAAGGGGTTTTGTTTGTTTTAGGTGTTTTTTTCTTGTCTTTTTTTTTTTTTTCTGCCTCTATTGTGAGATTATCTTCTTGCTCACACCTTGTAGTCTAGCCGTTTCCTAATGAGATAGTATTAAGGGAATGGACTGACTGGACGCAGAAAGCCATTTCATGCCTGCAAAGTCGATTCCCTTTAGTAGTTGAATTTTCAGATGGAGAAACACTCAAGATGTGGGTAGAGTTATTAACTCTGTGTTGAACACATAATGTTCTCATATACCTCCATATCGATTTAGTGAAACAATTATCAAGTGTACAGCAGCTTTAGCAGCTATGAAGAAACAACATAATCAAAATTCACATAAAAAAAAATATTGAGCTTAAAAGAAATTTCATGATGCTGTCCTCGACTTTATTTCTTACTATAGGAAACAAACCCACACGGGCATTTTAAGTCTTTACTGAAAACTAAATTATTTAATATTCATCAAATGTATATATTCGGTGTCATCGATGGTCACGGCGTGTTCGGTACTCAATGATCGAGTTTCGTTAAGGAGGGGGTTGTGGAGATGATGTCTGAAGACCCTACTCTGCTTCAAGATCCGGAGAGCAGGGTTACTTGAGGGTTACGAAGTTGCACGAGAGCGAAATCGATGATTTAATGAGTGGTACTACTACTATTACAGTTCTTGTCGTTGGGGACAAGATTTATGTTGCTAATGTAGGTGTGATTCAAGAGTTATGCTCGCAGTTAAATACAGGAACAGAGTTCAAGCAGAGGATTTGTCTTATGATCAAACGCCTTTTAGAGAAAGAAGATGAATGAGAGAGGGTGAAAGCTTGTGGACCTAGAGTGTTGAGTGTTGATCAAGTTGAAGAGTTGGAAGATCTGAATATACAAACATGGGCTGATGAAGAGAGCGAAGGAGGTGCCCGCCACGGGTTTGGGAATATACAAACAGAATTAAAAAAACTCACCGGCCACAAGAAGCAAACCAAAGGGAAGTTGCTACAAAAAGACAACTCTCTTGCCCTTGAACCAACATGCAAGAATGATCAGCACTATCCTAATTCCTAGGGTGATGCTGGAACAAGCCTAACCAGACAATAAAAACTAATTCGACTGCACAGTATATACATTCTATAGACATATGATTGTCTTGCCATCGACATGGAACAAACCTAATTTGACAAAACTAGATTCACACAAAAGTATAAGCAACCCAGACAGTTTTTTCAACAAAAGTTATGAACATGTAAGAAATAGAAGACATGTTAAATCCAAGTAATTTGAACCAAGTGAATGATTGAGTTGTTCTGTATCGTGGATCCTACATAGACTAATCAAAGCAATGAATGGGCCAGAGGACATTGGAAAATTAAACTGCAGCCGACAAATACACTAACGGAAATAAGTCTGCAAACCATACAATCTCTTCAATATAAACTTCTGAACAGTTACAACTCTTTAAGGAAATATGAAGACGGTTCCATTGAAAGGTTGAGGGGTGAAAAGATACAAAGGGAAGAGAATTTGTTCAGGGGACGCCTTTGAGGAGGTATGATGAAGACTTCGATGAATCTAGGGCGTCATACGTTTGCTCCTATAAAAAAGTGATAACGTCATTGGTTAGATAAAAAAGGGCTTGCTATTATATATATACAATGGAATGAGTACAACTGTATACCTAAATCAAACCAAAACCCACGTAGTTAGTGGTGATGTAGATAAAATCTGCTTCCATATCTTCAATTCTGCTGTACTCTCTAATTTGCAGCTCAGAACTGCAGGTCTGAGACTTCGGGAGAGTATCACCAATGCCGAACTGTCTTGTTATTGTAAGTCTTTCTGGAAGTTCCGCAAAGCCTCCCACAGGTAGGTACATCCTTGCAGTCCAGAAGTAAAGAAGATGGTGCCGCCTCTCTTCATCCATGCCATCGACCAACTAAAAGAGGAAATCCATTCATATAGACAAACACCATTGTGAAAACAAGGTTTTAAAACCCAAGAGATTATTAAATCCAAGAACAGTTACCTTCCAGAACCATTCAATGACGTTATCTGTTTCTTCAAAGTTCTCGTAGCCAGTGTGTAATTTCCAGTCTTCTATGGAGATTGTGTCATGTGCTTCACCACGTAGCAGACCATCGATGTCTTTAAGCTCCATAGTGTTAAAGAACGTTTTGTGATACACAGACAGCATCTTTTCAAATCCTACCGCAAACTGCCTCACTTGTTCTTCCACAAGTTTGACGAAAAGGTGCTCTGTCCTCAGTTTTACGTACAACTCTCTGTCCTTGAAGGTAACATCAGTATCTTCACCATTTTCACATAAAGGAATCTCGACCATCTTTCCCTTTTCCTCCTCAATCTCCACTGAAAACGTTAACTTCATAGCATCAAAAGCCTCTTCACTCATCTCTAATATTCTGCTGCAGCTTTGGTGCTCTATCTCATCAGTGAGTCTCACTTCTTCCAAATGCACCGACTTTCCAGCTAGATTGAGGAAGAAGATAGGGTCTAAGAGGATACCAACTTGCACACCATGTTTTATGGCCAACGCTATGATGAGACCAGCAACCTTAAACTTCTTCAGGTGATCTTCATCAACATAGGATGCTGGGTTTGGTCTGTATCTTCTGCAGTCGTCAGGAGATACAGTGAACAGCTTTCTCTCAGGGTCAAAAATCTCTTTGGAGATCACGAAGAACCATTCCAAGAGTACTCCATCACCAAAAGCTTCTTCTCGCTTGAAACGTACCGAGATGTCACCGTGAATAGCTGTTGCATCCGCAATCTGAGAAATTGACTGGTCCAATAACTCTGACCTGTCAATATGGATGTCAAGCGTTTCTTCTTCCTTCGTTTCCACAAACATCAGTTTTCCAAAATGATGACGGATCTGGAAGTTCCTACAGTCGCTCAGCTTCAATACCCAATTTTGATCCCCAACTCGTGAAAAGAGTGACAAGAGAGTAGAGTGCAGCTTTCCTAGACTTCATCATATCTTCAACCTGTTCCATAACACCTTTCTCTGATTCAGATAGAGCAACTAGTGTCTTCAAAACTCTTAGATATGTAGTCCAAGTCTCGGGACAGTATGAGATAAACTCAGGACTCTCTTCTTGCAAGATTGAGCCTATGATGTCCAAGCTCGTCTTCTGTACAATGTCCGCCATCGTGTCTTGCTGTAGGGCGTCGCCATCTCCATCCTCCGCTGATTCCGGTGAGGCGGTCCCTCCGACCGGTCTGGGAAGAACCCCGGTTTGAGAGCGCTGAAGTGGCTGACCGATGGACAATGCCAAAAGCAGAGAATAATTTGAAAAGCTATTTGATGGTCGAGGATAAAGTCTCAAACGGAAAGAAAACGCTGGATATTAGATGTGAGTCCACTATCCAAAAGGGAAGGACCTTTCTCGCACAAGGTGCCTGAGAGAAAAACTTTTCCCTATTTTTTTTTTCTATAGTCATTATCCCTTTTTATTACATAACTTTGTTCATATTCACATTCATCACTGAGCCATCATCACCATAACCACCACGACCACCTCCAAATCTTTAGTTTATTACAAATAAACGCTTAGATTCTCTTTTTCAGAGCAATTTTCTTGTGATATGTTGAAATATTTTATACTATTTCATTTGTTACTATTCTATTTTGACAATATTTCATATTGTGTACTATTAGCATATTTTAATATTTAGATTTGAGTTTATATTACTTTTTAGGATTTAGTAATTAGTGTTTTGGATTTAGCGATTAGTGTTTTGGGTTTAGTTTATAAAATGTTTGGGTTGATGTTGAGGTGTAAGCATCTCTTTCTTTACTGTTTGTTAATTTTAGTCATATATAGTATAGTTTGTTTAAAAGACATATATAGTATAGTATATTTAACCCATTTTACAATTTCATTAGTATGAACTATACCATTCAGCTGTAGATGTCGAGCTTGTAAATACATTATATTTTTCTAATATAATCTCCTATTTGATAATTTCATTGTATGTACTATTCAATTTAGTTTATTCCATATCACTCAGTATGTTCCATTTTATTTATTTTTGTTGTCGATGTGGTAATCAACACACCGTACATTTTATGTTGATATTTCTTCTGTGTAACTGGAACCGACTTAAAAAGGATAAAACCGGGAAAAAATGGGTCAAATACTATGAAATCTAATTATGTCAAAATCAATGCTACTTACCTAATTTGTTTTTGAAATATGGTTATTGCACAAATAAGCTCTAAAATCTATGGTATAAGATGGAAAGGAAGCATGACATATATCCCATGTTCAAAAAGCGCCAATTGATCGATTCCTCGCCGATAAACGAATCGGTGGTGCTCACGCTTTTGCCTTATGCGCCAATAACTCGGATTTACAAAAAAAAAAAAATGCCATTTTCAGGTTCTAAATGAGTATATTCGATATGGATCTATCATGTTTTGTTGATAACTATCAAGAATCGAAGCAAATCCATAAAAAAAATAGATGATTAAGGAAAAACGGCTGTAAATTAAGGTTGAGAAAGAAAGTGTCAAGAGAGAGAAGATGAAAATCAAAGTACTCTTTTGCCCTTCATTAATGAAATATAAGAAAAATACCTAAAAACGTTTATGGGTTTATGTTGTCTATTATGTTGTCTAAATTTATTATAGATATCGTATAAATATATATTTTATTTATTTTATATTAAAATTTCTCCCCGACACTCTTTCTTAATTCGCTAGGTCCGGATCAAGTGCACGCGTAGTGCCTAGTGCGATTCCGAACATAGCATATATCTATGGTTTAAGAAAAAAAAATCGTAACATAGAAGATAAGGGTGACGTGTAAAGTTACTAATATTACTTTTAGGAACAAGCTATTTTAATAGTATTGATATAAAACATAGTTATGGTGTACAGATAAAAACGCTGTTAAAAGGAAACATTGTATTTGGTAAAGAAGACATCAAAATGATTCAGAAAGTATTTAGACAACGCTACATATTATTAGATAGCCAGTGCATCGATAGCCGAACTTGCTGCCTCTACAGGCCTAGGGTGTTCACGAGCCAGACTTCCAGAGAACATATTTTTGTTATATTCCACATCTTCATCTTTCTGTTGATGATATCATTTCAGAAATATTAAATTCAAAATCAAATGCTACATGGCAATACAACAAGCTCGGTAAAGAATTAGAGATGGTGTATATTGTACCAGAAACTTGAACAATGGTAGAGGGGTGCCTATCCTGTGGTTAGGAGGAAGAATCTCCCAAGGTCTACTTGCTTGCAATAGCTCTCCTCTCTCGTCAGAGAGGGAAAAAAGTGGAGGCAAATTTAGCTGTTCAAACACCTACAGGAGCCAGAATATAATCACACGCTTGCCATTCTAAGTACAATTAGTAATTCAGAAACCTACCCCACGGGAAAATGATGGCATGAAAGGCTCTAACAATCGTGCAACAAGGTGTACTAAACCAGCAGCCGTTCTTAAAAAAACTGCACTACGACCTTTGTCTCCCTTGTAAAGTCTCCAATATTTGTGCCCTTGACCCACAACGAGCATAGCAGTATTCAGGCCATGCTTAATTTAAGGACAAAAAGCACTGAAACTAAGATGGCCATAACCCAGAACAATGTTGATATTCCTCTTACCTTCTCCATGGCTTTGACATACTCAGCCACAAATCTTCCAACCTTTTCACCCACGCATTTTGTTAGGATATGAGATTTAGCACGAGGAGCATCAGGAATGACAGAACCATAACCTTTCAAAATCATAAAAGAAAGCATCTAATGTCGTTTTATTTCGTTTCTCCTTGGCACGCATATCTTTCACATAAGGTTTGGCATCAAAGACATTTAACGCATTTGAATTTTTAGTCACATTGCTGCTGCTATTTGACAAAAACACTCTTTACGTTACCAATAATGTATCTACTTTGTAGATAGATATATATAATATTATTGTGGATGACAAGTATTGTTACACACAGATATTTCATTCTCTGACTTTCACAAGAGAAGCAAGGTTTTGATTACCTGCAAAACAAGTCTTTAATTTTTGATGTTCTCACGCAGGAAGAGAATGAGTACGCGGCTCAAGTAACCGAGCAACCAGACGCCTCCGTGAGACTTAACTTCATTTACTTAAAATTAAAAAGAAGAATCAAACCTAATGCTACTTTTCAGTTCAGTAATGCTATGGGATCTAACGTTTTGCAATCGATTATATGTGCAGGAGAACCAGAAAGAAGACAACGACGGTTGGGAAACCGTGGGAAAAAAGAAACCTGCTAGACAATCTCAAAAGGTTGGAGATCAAGCCCTGAGACTTACTCTTTGATCCATTCTTTCACAGATTTGTCATGTCTGTTTCTGCAGGTCAAGAAGGAGCAATGGCAAGGTTACAAATGCGCTGCGAGTGAACAACACTACTCAGACGATGTTGAAACACATGGAGACCTTGAGCCCTCACAGCTTGTACAATTTATCGACAATTTCCTGATTTAGCTGTTTGAACTGCAAACTGTGCAAAATGTAGTATCGCCATACTTCAACAGGGATATTTATATTTTTGACATCATTACCAAACAGTCCAACACCTTCACTCTTGGAAAAGTTTCCTGAAAACACCCATAGAGGTAAAAAAAAATGGCAGGAAACAAAAAAAAAAGAGGTTAAAAAACAAAAGCAACATCATCTGACCGCCTTCGTAGTTTAAATATTCTGTCGCGCTGACTGTCTTGGCCAGTGTCCAGTTTTCCCCACTTCCACGCTGGGCTGAGGGAACATCACCTGCATACCAACAAATAGGCAGTTAAAAAACGTTTCCATCTACAAATATAAACCTCCATCTTACAAGGAGATATATATTAAAAAAAAAACATACAATAACACAACACCTAAATTTTATATACATAAATAATGCACAACACCAAATAGCCAAGGTTTCTAAGACCAAAAAAGTTATAAAAAAAAGAAAATAAAGGCATAACCCCAGGACCTTGATGTCATCTAGGGTTACAGATGACTATTACAATTTACTACTCACAGTGTGAAATGGGAGGCAGTTTTTCCCCATAAACTGGTAAAGCTCCACGTTATCAGGATTCTTCCACCACTTCTCCCATTCAGATGTGTAGCATGATGTTATTGAGACGTATCCAATAGGAGCGTCAAACCAGGCGTAGAAGACCTACAACAAAAGGAGGGTTGAGTTAGTAGATGACCCTTTAGTAGTGTTATTATATATATATATATATAAATGGGTTTGGCATGGCAGTGATTGTTCCAACCATATCCTGGTATATCTCATGTCGACCAGGAATTCCCCACTTTGGATCCCGTGTGATGCATCCCTGTCTACGTCCTTCCATAAACCAATCGAGCGTGGGTGAACTAGCATTTTTGCTCCAAGATTCACAAGTGCCCATAATATACTGGATATGCTGCTGCCAGTTTTCCAGGCGCGGAAGCTCAATAAACCGATGGTCTGGATCGCAAATACGGGTGTTGTTTTACACTTCTGATAAAGAGAAGGCAAGTGAAAGCAACTCAACAAAAACAGTGAATCCTGAAGAAATCAGTGTTTAGGGAGAGAGGCGTAGCTCACCTGGCAACTCAGATTTTTGAGTCCACAGGACTTGAGGACCAGAGGGACAGGACCGGAGGTACATTCCACAAATGGACGGGAAACCTCAACAACAAGACGACTGTCGGGTAAGAACTTCTTGCAAGAGTCGCAGTAAAGCTGAAGACAATGGAGTGGGCACAATCTGAGTCTTAATAAAATAAATACTATAAAAGTAGCGTATTAATTTGATTCACCTGTTGTGTGGCTGAGTCCTCTTTAAGCAAATTTTTTTGCCACAGCTGGTTAAAAATTGCTCGGGACACTTGTGTGTGTTGTGGAGTAGAAGTCCGACCAAACATGTCAAAACTGATATCAAACCAGTCGTAAACTTGTTTATGAATGGCATGGTACCTAAGGTACCAGAAACGATTTAGATTTTCTTATCACAGAAACGGAAAAGCATAAAAAAAAGTCCAATTAATTTAAATGGAGGAAGTAAATAATTACTTGTCACAGACTTCCTCCTCCGTGGAGCAATTCTCCTCGAGAGCTTTGGTCTTAGTAGCTTTGGTTTGATTTGCAGTCCCATAATCATCAGTTCCACATATATAAATAACATTTTGTGATACACAGACAGCATCTTTTCAAATCCTACCGCAAACTGCCTCACTTGTTCTTCCACAAGTTTGACGAAAAGGTGCTCTGTCCTCAGTTTTACGTACAACTCTCTGTCCTTGAAGGTAACATCAGTATCTTCACCATTTTCACATAAAGGAATCTCGACCATCTTTCCCTTTTCCTCCTCAATCTCCACTGAAAACGTTAACTTCATAGCATCAAAAGCCTCTTCACTCATCTCTAATATTCTGCTGCAGCTTTGGTGCTCTATCTCATCAGTGAGTCTCACTTCTTCCAAATGCACCGACTTTCCAGCTAGATTGAGGAAGAAGATAGGGTCTAAGAGGATACCAACTTGCACACCATGTTTTATGGCCAACGCTATGATGAGACCAGCAACCTTAAACTTCTTCAGGTGATCTTCATCAACATAGGATGCTGGGTTTGGTCTGTATCTTCTGCAGTCGTCAGGAGATACAGTGAACAGCTTTCTCTCAGGGTCAAAAATCTCTTTGGAGATCACGAAGAACCATTCCAAGAGTACTCCATCACCAAAAGCTTCTTCTCGCTTGAAACGTACCGAGATGTCACCGTGAATAGCTGTTGCATCCGCAATCTGAGAAATTGACTGGTCCAATAACTCTGACCTGTCAATATGGATGTCAAGCGTTTCTTCTTCCTTCGTTTCCACAAACATCAGTTTTCCAAAATGATGACGGATCTGGAAGTTCCTACAGTCGCTCAGCTTCAATACCCAATTTTGATCCCCAACTCGTGAAAAAAGAGTGACAAGAGAGTAGAGTGCAGCTTTCCTAGACTTCATCATATCTTCAACCTGTTCCATAACACCTTTCTCTGATTCAGATAGAGCAACTAGTGTCTTCAAAACTCTTAGATATGTAGTCCAAGTCTCGGGACAGTATGAGATAAACTCAGGACTCTCTTCTTGCAAGATTGAGCCTATGATGTCCAAGCTCGTCTTCATAGTACACAGTAAGGACGTGACGCCATCCTCTCTGTAGAGGAACCCATCTTCCTCTTTCTCTTCTTCAGAGATTGCAGACATCAATGCATCTTTACAACAAAAAAGAAAGAGCCAAGTGAGAATGACGTTACTAGTAAGGAGTAACGCTGGAAACCAATACAAGACCCAAGCAAAAAAACTGAGAATCATCAGAATCAAGCTTTGCAAAAGAGCGATAAGAGAACTTACCTAGAGGAGCAGAACCCTTGAAAGAACTCTCCATCTGCAAATTTCAAGCAAACGGAAGATTCTGAAATCGTCGCAAGTCTTCTTGCTTTTGTTGTTAGTTTTCTTGCTTCACAAACCTCTCAGCAATGGAAGATTCTGGAATCGTCGGAAGGCTTGCGAGGTGTCTTTTCTTTTCTTGAAATAAAAACGCAACGCAGTGCGGTTATGATACATGGAAACGCTACACAGTTTTTTTTTATTTAGCGACAATACATGCATTGCTGGATAGGACACGTCACTGAAAGGATAAAACGAAACCATCCAAAAGTTTGACTCTTTGCAACAACAACAACAACAACGAGATAAAACGAAGATTCAGAAAAGTTTCTGAGCTTCTTCGATCACTCAGCCACTCAATACTTATTGAAATTGAGGATCTATGGAGTTGGGTGAAATCGAGGACAGTGGGCCATGGAAGTTTCAGAAAGAGCCAAGTGAAGGCGGAGATGTTTGGTCAATTGACTAGTGGGCTCGAGGCTGCTTGGACCAAACTCAAAGGAGAAGGTTCGACCTTTTCTGTTTCGATGTAGTTTATTTTTTTTGTCAATGAGTCTCTTGTACATGTCAAAGCTATTAGCTTTATGTAGTATTGGCTCAACACAGAAAGCAGAAACTTAAAATTTTGATGAAGGAGTGAGAAGTGTAGTGAAGATAAGCAGTTCGTTCATATATGTTAAGAGAATGACTATTATAGGTATGAAGTGAACAACATCTTATTATTAAATTAGTATTGCCGAGGGACATTAGAAGAGCTCTCCTTGAAGCAGATGTGAGTGGTGCTTGTTCTGTTTATCGTTGTAGAAAAGGCGGTGGTGTGAAAAGTAATTTTTAGTCGCTTGGCGGTTTTTGTTAACAGGGTGAGCCGTCCAGTTGTTAGAAGGTTTGTTCAGTCGGTTAGTGACCAAGCCGTGGGAATGGGTGTCATTCGAGGAGTCAAACCAGACCAGCAGTTGGTCAAGGTAAATAACTAGCAATTAACCAAGCTTGTTTGGGATCTATGATCATTTGACTTCTTTGGGTGGAGAAGTATCTGAGCTACAGTTTTCTAAGTCAGGTACTACTGTGATATTGTTGGCTGGACTCTAAGGAGTCGGAAAGACAACTCTTTTGTGCTAAACTCGCTTGTTACTTAAAGAAGCAGGTAGTCATTTTTAAATTTACAGTGGAGTTTTTGATGGGATTGTTCTTTGTCAAATTACACTTTTATCATAAATGATATTTGTGTACAGGGAATATCTTGCATGGTTATTGCTGGAGATGTGTACCGACCTGCTGCAATCGATCAACTTTGTCATTATTAGGTGAACAGGCAATGTATTTTGGACTCTTAGAACCCGCTTAAGAGAAGCTGTGTATGAACATGTAAATGATATTCAATTCCGTAAACAAAAAAATTTCTGATGTTCTCTTTGTGTCAGGTTAGTGTACCGGTTTATACTGCAGGGACTGAAGTAAAACCTGCAGCTACAGCTAAGGAAGGCCTAAAAGAGGCTAAAAAAATAATGTGGATGTAGTTATTATGGATACTGCAGGGAGGCTTCAGGTAATCTTTCGTCTTTGTGGAGTTATCTCTGTCACATACTTTAGTCATGATTTGGCCTCTTTGTGACAGATAGATAAAGGGATGATGAACGAATTAAAAGACGTGAAGAAAGTCCTGAATCCCACAGAAGTGTTGCTGACTGGACAAGAAGCTGCAGGTACTCTGTTTTGATATTCTATAATCATGGAAGCAATGATCGAAGCCATGACAAAACAATGTCTTATTCTCGTTTGGTTGCGTTGGGCAGAGGAAAGGGAGAAGCCAGAGTTACTAGCGGAATCTCTAGAGAGAAGAAAAAGAGTTGCTGAAGATTCAGGAAAGACAGAAACAGGTAAGTAACTCTCTCAGTCAGCTCGTGTCAGATCTCAGACAAGAAAAAGATTCAATATGGTTTATTGACGTTGTCAGGTGAGCCAACTTGTGGCACAAATATTCCAAACGAGAGTGAGGATGAAGAACTTGATGGGAGTAATGGAAGGAGGATCCATTCCTGCTTTAAACGAGCTCGAGGACGCAATGAAAGCAGAACAAAAGGTTTCCTCTTCACCTTTCACGTGTGAGACAGAGTTTAACTGCTTTATTATTGACTTGCGTTTCTGGTGATCTGGATCTGGAAATGGTCGCAGGTTTATGGTGAGGACGATGAACAGAACCGCGCGGGAGGATCGGTGCCATCGCCGCATGATCGACGCCAAAACTCAGAGGTAAAAGAAATCAAAATAATTCACAGGATAAATTATGGGGTTTAAGCTTCTCACTAAGTACTGTTATTGAACCGGGACTCAATATGAATTTAGGAATCTATTTGTATGTATGTAACAGGGATGGGGTTTCTATTTAGTTAGCTGAGATAAACGCACGATAAGTAGAAGCTTTAATGTAGATTAGCATATTGATGTTCTGCTTTGCATTACTTTACTGTTACTTAGATAAGGATTTTGATGAAACTAGCTTCTCAAATATGTTTCAAAATCATAAAAGAAAGCATCTAATGTCGTTTTATTTCGTTTCTCCTTGGCACGCATATCTTTCACATAAGGTTTGGCATCAAAGACATTTAACGCATTTGAATTTTTAGTCACATTGCTGCTGCTATTTGACAAAAACACTCTTTACGTTACCAATAATGTATCTACTTTGTAGATAGATATATATAATATTATTGTGGATGACAAGTATTGTTACACACAGATATTTCATTCTCTGACTTTCACAAGAGAAGCAAGGTTTTGATTACCTGCAAAACAAGTCTTTAATTTTTGATGTTCTCACGCAGGAAGAGAATGAGTACGCGGCTCAAGTAACCGAGCAACCAGACGCCTCCGTGAGACTTAACTTCATTTACTTAAAATTAAAAAGAAGAATCAAACCTAATGCTACTTTTCAGTTCAGTAATGCTATGGGATCTAACGTTTTGCAATCGATTATATGTGCAGGAGAACCAGAAAGAAGACAACGACGGTTGGGAAACCGTGGAAAAAGAAACCTGCTAGACAATCTCAAAAGGTTGGAGATCAAGCCCTGAGACTTACTCTTTGATCCATTCTTTCACAGATTTGTCATGTCTGTTTCTGCAGGTCAAGAAGGAGCAATGGCAAGGTTACAAATGCGCTGCGAGTGAACAACACTACTCAGACGATGTTGAAACACATGGAGACCTTGAGCCCTCACAGCTTGTACAATTTATCGACAATTTCCTGATTTAGCTGTTTGAACTGCAAACTGTGCAAAATGTAGTATATTATTAACGTTTAACCGACGCATTCCAGACACGTCAGGTGAAAGAGTCAATTGAAGCCAACCATTAAAGACTTAAATAACTAGGTTAATTCCGTCGCTGCGCCTTGGGTTACATTTTACTAAAACTAGGAAAAAGAACCCAGAAGTTGATGTTCCTGTACCATTTGAGGTCTCTATTGGACCGGGACAAACAACAGTAACCTTGATTCCCTTCTGAAAGAACTGAAACCATGCGCAGATGATGGTTGAACAAACTGTTAGATTTATTGCCAACAATATTTGCGAGCATGCAACTTTTTACTTCAAACATACCTCAGAACGTAAGGTGTGGAAGTAGCCCTGCAGAGCATGTTTTGAAGCAGCATATATAGCCTGTCCAGGTGATGGTACCTTCCTGCGGCACTGCTAATCTGAGTATAGAATTAACTTTCAATTATTAAATCATGAGACATTAACCAAAGCAAATGGAAAAAATAGAGATATTGTCCCAAATCAGAGCACTAGACATTGATGTTAACAAAAAAGTACATGCACTGGACATTAGTCTCCACGTACCACAACAAAATGACCACCTCCTTGTTTCAGCATATGAGGAGTTACCAACTTTGTGAGAGATATTGTCCCAAATACATTAACCTCGAATGTAGTCTGCACCCAAAAATTTCATTGGTTAACCAAACGTCAATAAAACTATAAAA